>MQRK01218827.1:15461-26414 GCA_001938485.1 Girardia tigrina
ACAATTCAATAGAAAATTGCTGATGATGATTTTTTTAAAAATCGAAACATGTCCAATAGTTGTATTAAAAAAGCTTTAATCAAATTATATTTTCGAAATATATATATATATATATAAAAGCAGAGGTACTCGCCGTGTGTTTAGAAAATATGATAGTGCATATTTATCTTATTCTGGATTATTTCAAAGTAGAAAGAACTCCCTATCGATAGTACTTGGTAAGCCCAATAAGTAGTCAGCCTAATAGAGAAATACATGGACAATTCCAAAACAATTTTTTTATTTATAGCAACCAAATTATATAGTTTATTATTTTTCAAACTAATTTACATAAACGTCCACACACTTTTACTAGCGCTTTGCTAAATTAATGAAGGTATTTTCAAACAAAATTAGCGATTTTTTGCCCTGAAATTCACTGACTGCATGCTGCAAATGTTCTTTGGAGGAGAAATGGCGTCATCTTAGGACTTGCTTGAGATGGTCAAATAAGAAAAAATAGAGGGAGCTGTTTGAGAATTTAAAAAAATTATTAGGAATTTGATTTTGTCGTAGAAAAACTCTGATTCTAACGAGGTAGAATAAAAGTGTTTATAATTGAAAGTTTTTTATGTGTTTTTATATGTAAATTTATGTGCACATGTAAAAAAGAGAGTTGTTTAAAATAGTTAAAAGAAATCGAAAATTGAAATTGATTGAAAATTAATTAAAAGTTTTGTTAAAAACCGCGAAAATAAAGAAATTGAGAAGAGAATTTAAATTTTTTGTTTTTGTGTTATTTCTTAAATGACTAAATAAATTAATCAAATCACAATATTCTAATGATAGCTATATTGAAAGATATGGTAAGAATTTTGGAGAAATTTATCTGCTGTGAACTGATGCGAATCGAACGTGAATTATGATTAATAATGATCGAATGTAACTCGGTCCTCATTAGGACCAAAATTGATGATAATTTCGATTAATTATATCATTTAAACCAAGGTTCATCTTGGTTAGTAATTGAATGTAACTCGTTCCTTGTTAGGACCAGGATTCTGCGATACTTTTGATGCCCTTTTTGTCTAAAACAAGTTTCATATTGGCTATCGAGTAAATGTAATTCGGTTCTAAGTAGAATCAGAGGTTACGGTTGTAAATCAACTTTGTCAGGTGATAGAAATTTTAATAAAATACCAAGACTGAAATTCAGTTCGATGGATTCTGATAGTGGCTACTATGCCAAAACTCCCGCTCTGCGATCAGGGGCTAGGTCAGGGCAATAAAGGTGGGTGTGGGAGCACTATAAGTCCACAACTCTGAATTGATTTCATTGATTGGCTACTGATTTGAACTCGATCATTGTCATGCAGGTAGTACAAATCACATACTCTGCTCTTTCTCCTGAGTTTCTGGATCTGTTGAACAAGATTGATGTTGTACGCACTGTTTAGGCTAACTCTAGATTCCGCAAAGTCTATTAGAATTACACCACTTGCATCCAAAAAAAATGGAAAGCATCAAGACTTTTTTGTGTGATACTGATGCTCTCATCTTACATTGCAGTTTCCACTCTTGTGATTCCCGTTTTGATTCAGGGATGTATAGAGAGAGTGGCGTGTCATCCATTGTGATGATTTTGTGCCATAAACGGTCTCCAACACACTTTTAAGTGTTCGAATTCTCTCTGCAGCACTCCAATCGGCGGGCTAGCATGACAGTAGTTTGTAGACGTGGCTCATAGCGTGAAAACAATTTTCTGATGCCACTTTCTGTCAGCAGAGGCTGAATAGTACATTTGCTGATATTCAGCCGTACTGCCATTTCTCTGGCTGTGATTCCTCTTTCAATTTGGATGACTTTATCCAACTTTTCTTTTTTTAATTGATTTCACTAGTCCTTCAAGACTTTTCCAGGTTCAACACACTAGTTCTTTCAGCTTTAAATTTATTGAACCAGCATTTTATTTTAGCCATTGAATGACTTTCGTCATCATAAATACCCTTACGTGCTATCTGGGTTTCATCATGACTTTTGCCTTTCAAAAATAAGAAGTCAATAACATTGCGATATTGAACACTTTCTAATGTTATTTTCAAAATAACGCAATACATCTAATAAGAAACAATGATAGACTAAAACAAAATTGACAAAAATTACCTATATATATTGTACTTCTTTAAGGTATTATTAAATTTTAATTTCATATTAGCGACTCAAAAAATCTTCTTTTGTTCTATCTTGTTTATTCAAAAATTGTAAAAAAGTACTTTTTCCAGTTTACATAAGTTTTTTTTGAAAAAAAGTGAACATTGATCTACCCCTGTGTATGAAAAAGGATTTTGTAAAGTTTAGTCGCATTGAATAGTACTGTTTTCAAATGTGTAGTGAACAGACAAATTGTTAATCGAAAGAGGAACTCGGAACTTTATCCGATAGAACATAATTTATTTTAGAAAAGAATAGTTGACAATACTGTTTCTGTGTGTGAAGAAATATTCTGGAAAGTTTGGTTGCATTTGGTCATATTGTTTTATATTGATATGCGAACAGACAAACAGACAATCATCTTTATCAAATTAAGACATTGTTATTCATCATTAAAATCAACAATTATAAAAAAAATTTTATTCATAAAAAATTATATTCTAGTTAAATTATATTTCAAAGTTAAGACATGTCATAGGCATGGTCATAAGCTTCATTTTGGTACACTCTAACTGGGTAGTTCTTTCCTTGGTATTGCATATTGTCGTATTGTTGATTTTCTAACTTTCGAAGATCATTTTCTCTCTTCATTCGGATACACTGCAAAAACAAGAGTTATCATTTAATGACATGTCTATCAAAGGCGTACCTTAATAACAATAAGAGTTAAGAGCAGGATGATGGCAATGCATATCAAAACGATCAAAACAATCAGTAAAATATTAGAGCAGTTCGAGGCAATTGCAGCGGAATCCGAACTCGATTGATCATCTTTTACACATGATTAATAACGTCCATTGGCAGGGATTAATCTTAAACTTACCAATTAACGCCACATTGACCTGATCCGTAGGGGTATCCAAAGCGTACTGAAGTTGGATGGGATAACCTGGAATATTAAACGCTTGCATTGGATCGATGTTGATGACAACCTCAAGAAAAACTACAATACTTCCTTTTCTGAAAACATTAAAATTTAATCATAAAACATGAAAGATTAGCGATTTAAAACTTACATCATTCTGATAACAGTTATCTTCTCCAGGTTATAATGGGAAAGAACATGAGCATCTCGGATCCTGTTGGACAACGTTCTAGTTGTAATCTCGTAATCCGTGCTCTTATTGTCTGCAAGACTGCTGTTCCATTGTCCATTGATGAAGGTGATTTTCAGATACATTTTAATAGTGGCAGTGGGTTTGACTGTTTGAATGTCTGTACTTTCTTGGTTAACAGTCGTTACACCTTCGGAAGAGTTAAAGTCGCCAGCTTTTATTTTTAAAAAAACAATTAATTAAATAAATTTTTTACATAAACAATCTACTTGATGACACAGAAGAATCTGTAGCCTCTGTGGACTCAGTGGAATCGCTGGAGCTAGCAGAATCAGTTAAACCTGTGTTTGATGATTCGGGAAAGGTAGAATTAGAAATTTCATCGGATGCCAAAGAATCTGGAGCTTGCGTAACAATGTCTGATATGTCATGAAGATCTGATGATGTGTCTTCTTGGTTCGGCTCTATGGTCGATTTTACAACTGATGGGTTGGTAGAGTCTTCTTGAAAATTGGTTGAATCGTTGAATCCATTAGAATCTACAAAGATGGTATTGTCCTGAGCCTTGCTACACGACCATGTGAGTGCCAAAACGAATATCAAAGATAATAGACGTATGTTCATTTTGATCTAGAGAAATAAAATAAAATAAAAAGAAATGAAAATTGTAAAGTGAATTTTCGCTTATATGATAAAATCATTTGTTACATAATATTTATGAATAAAACTTTAAATATTTTCATTTTAATTGCTATACTTCACACAATTAATAAAATATATAATAATCGAAGTGTGCTCAAAAGTATTTGTTGATTCGGTACGAGCACAAACCGCTCGTTTCTTTGCTCTCGCACACTCGCCTTTCTTCTCACGGTTCAGTTTTCTTTACGAAAATATCTCTTACTTTTATCTCTTTTCTTCTTCTTTTTTTGAACTGCTTTTGTTAATCGTTGATTTTGTGATTTTTATTTGTCGAAATCGATTTTTATATTAATTTTAAGGAATTTCTGTCTTTTATTGTTTGTGTATGTAATTTTATTAAATTAATTGAAATAATAAAATTTATTAATTGTTCATAAATAATGTGCTTTTGTTTTGTTGTTCAGTTTTTTTTATTGTTAATTGAAAAGTATTCAATTAAAATAATAATAATAAAAATAATAAAAATATTTTTTATTTGGAATTTTTAGTTTTTTTTCGATTTTTAATTCTTATATTTTAACCAAAAAATAAGAAAATCAATAAGAAAATTAGAACGAAAATTGTAATTTAATATTAAAATTAATTGTATTATTTCAAGTTTATAGTTTAATAATTTTATATTTAATTTATTTTTTATTTTAAAATGATAATTTGAAAATAATACAAGACCTATTAAGCTTTTTTTAAAAATGTATAAATATAATAATTATATATTTTTAAATAACTATTTATATTGTTCCATTTAAAAATATAAATAATTAATATGTTTAATCATTAAATTTAAGTTCCAAATAAAATCATATTAGTTAAAGCGAGCCAAATAATAATTTATTTATTAATTATATGGACACTAAAATAATATCAAATGTCAAGAGGGTGATCCAAGGGTTCCAGTCGTTAAGACTCCCGACATTCGATAAATACATTAATTAAAATAAATATATTAAAATGGTTAATTGCAGGTCAAATAAATCATCAGATTGAGAATCTATTATCGAAAATATTTAATAAATATATAATTTCACAGTTTATTTATTTAACTTTGTCTTATTATTTGTATCCATTTCAACACCTACAGTTAATACAATTAGTGTCCGTATATTAATATTATGTTTACTTTACTAAATGTCCTCAAATGAGTACGATTTTACTAATCAATGCTCTTTTTATGAACGCCAATATGTTCGCCAGTAGTGAGACCCGGAAGAATTGCAACACGACCCTTCTCGCAACCCATTAGTACAACGTGATCGTGAGAGAATAAGTAAGAATTTAGAAGTCAGAAAAGGATCTTAGATTTTTTCAATTTATTTGAAAAATATTTGTCTGTTCTAAAATACGAGAAACAGTAACACTTTCTTTTTAAATATGAGTTAATTCATTGTCTAACCTTAATGGATTCGTTAGTTGTTTGGACAAGTACGTTTATGGCTCTTGAAATAAGTTGTAGACTGACTTCTCGCCAAGTTTTATGTGGCATTTGAGTACAATGATTCGCAGGTAATTTATCTTGAGATTGGAAGTATTTTTATTAAGAATAAAATATTTTGCGACATAATTTTATAAGGAAGAATTAGTTTATTTAAATCAGAGCTCTGAGTGTCCTATAGTCTGTTCTTCTTTTAGCTATGTTAAACATACATGGTATCTGATATACCGACCTATCCGTTATTTCATTGAAGTTCTGAAAATAGAAATATATTGAAGACTTTTTTTGTGAATAAGTCCCTATCACGACCATCATCGCAACAATCTCGTCTTCTGCTGGAATCTTTCGGTCCTTCTAGAGAAATATAGAAGTTAAGCAAGGAGTTTTGTGATGTTTTATTAGCTACTGAATCGTCTCTCGCTGCTATGAAAAATAGCTAAGAAAGTTTACTCGAGAGGCTATTATTGTAAAACTTATTATTGTTTAGTGCTTTTCTAACTCCCATAAGCGTTGTATTTAATTTTTGTTCTAATAAATGTTGCTCATAGTCATTATTATATGTATTCTTTTTATCAAAATACTTAAGATTCTTGGAAATGGCCACCAAAATAAATTTTGAAACCAGAACTCTGGAAGTGGACTTACTTGTTCATGGTCGTGTTCGAAGGGCTTCTGATGCAAAATGTTCGATTCAATATATAACGTTTATTCCTTCTTCTTAAAAGTTTAAGGTTCAGAATCCTGCTTCACCACAGAATGAATGAGGAAACTAATATTATGTTTTAATTAAAATTTGCAATTATTATAACACAAATTGATTATGTATCATTTATTATTAAAAGTTTTATCGTCAAATGGCACAGGGTCAAATATAGAAATACGTAAATAAATAAACATGTTCATACAAAATAATAATATAAAAGGAAGTTATAATTATAAGAATTTATATGATATTTATTTTATCTTAAAATATATACATCCTAAATCATTCTTAATATTTTATTTATTTATATTGTTCTCTAATAAAGCTCCTAAAATTGTTATTGCTCGTGATCAAAGTATGATCCTCACGTGATAGATTGAGCACTTTATTTGATGTTAAAGTATAATTCATCTCTGAACTGTTTATAACCGCATATTATCGCTGCGTCCAGCGAATTTGTTATTCAAAAATGCAAAATATTACTAAGAAAGGTCCTTGTTCAATGGAAATACATTTGGTTTAACATTGCGTCTTAAGTTACGGGAGGAAGAAATCATAATGAAAGAAATCTGCAAAAGGATTTTTTTAATTTTCCGCTTCAAAAAAAGAAAATAATAAAAATAAAAAAAACTTTATGAAAATATTTCTTTATTATTCTCGGATTTCCAGAGACAAAAGTATTTTTCGGGACAATTAAAAGATGTCGCGATCTTGATCGAAGCTTGGAAACCCTTGCGTCAGTATCTTGAGATGCTGTTGTTAGGGTCCCAAAACAAATGATCACTGGACGAATTTGAATCATTATGGGGGATCTGGTCAAAAGACAGATTATATAATATAATAAGATATAATAATATAATATGTTTATAAAATATATAATTAGTAATTTAACGACATAAATTATTAAATTTTTAATAACATCAAAAAACAAAAAAAATATTTTCTAAAATAAAAACTATTTTATTTATTAAAATAAAATAATATAATTGAAAAAATAACTTTTAAAGTACTAATATAAAAAATTACTAATTAAATAATATTATATTTTTGCAACATTTAATTAATTTTAATAAATTTTTAATATTATTTAACTGCTTCATCTATTTAAAAATATTAAAATGAAGTTAATCAATAATTTACTTAATTAGATAATATATGGTTTATTTAATTAATAATTTTGGGTTGGCAAGATGTTTTTGTAATCTGAGAAAACCTCGAACGGCAATTAACAGCTGCCAATGGCTTGTGAGAATGGAATTGATCGTTTTTAGTGTATTTTTGCTTTATTGTGAAAAAAATGAAATCAATTCATTTTAATCTAATGATTTTTTGGTAAAATGTTTTTAATTGTTTTATAGTCCAGTATAAAATGTTAGTTTAATACACAGCGGGGATTGACCTAATTATGGGATTTTTATTTCGAAACGCATTGTCTTCTTTTTATTCTTGATATATAGATTTGTAGTTAGATTTTACTTTATGTTATATATTTAATGACAATTTTAACATGAAAATCTGTAACACTTCTTGTTAGATTAACCAAGATTTCTAGATTATTTTCCAAGAATGTAATTACGTAGTTGTATTTCCTTATATCGGAAGTCAATGTTCGATGTTATGTGTAAAACAACATTGAAGCATTCATTCTGCTCAGAAAACCGAACACTTTACAATCATTTTTATTCAAGCAAAACAATACAATCGTACATTGACAAAGCATTATAAAGGCGATTCAATTCTATTAACTTTTGTCAAAAATGTGCTACTTCGAGATCTAATTTTATAAGCTCCGCAACTTAAAATCCAATATATCCGGGTACGTAAAGTTTGCTTTGACGAAATTAAAATGATGGGATCACAGAGAGAATGTAGGTAGAAACTATAATAAAGAATGTAACCTGGCCATTCAATAATCTTCGTATTTGTGAGGAAAATCGGTAGAAAACTTAAAATCAACAGAATCGTGGCACAAGAAAATACGATAGTGAATTTGTACGTATATTTGAGTCTCTTTCTATTGAACTCGGTCATTGGTTTCTTGTTGAGAAAATTGAAAATTAAATAAAACAAAGAACAATGTAGAATCAAAGAAGAAGCAAGAATAACAGAGGCGACTATGCCAATGACGATGATCAGAATCTCATCAATTTTCTTTTGTAGATCGCACTGAATTTCTACTTGAAGCAGGACCACTCGGATACAATACAGGATTGATATGATTGTAAATAGTACATATAAAAGAATGTTGATAATTTGATTGATTCGGTTTACATTTGGCAAGCAAATGACCGACAAGTTTCTATCGAGACTCAGTAAAAGTAAAAGAGTCGCATGGCATGAGATAAGTCCATCTCGAAAATTGAAGAAGATATCGAGAGGCAAGTAATAGTCGTCTGGGTAGACTTTGACAATGAACAAGTTGATAGGAAGCAGAAGAGAAGTGATGAAATCCATGGTGATGAGAATTTTGATCAGTTTGAATAGTTTAACTGTTTTTCGATTATATTTGGGAAAGTAAATGCTTAGTAAGAGCAAAAGATTGAGACTTATCGCGAAAAAACTGCTGATTCCGTAGATGTAGAAGAAGGCTTCTGATTCTAGGATTTTGAAACTGATATCCCTTCGACAAGGTTTTGATGGGGTCGAATTCGCCATGAGATTGAAATACTTCTTTCCCAAACTTCAAGTTTAAATCGATATTATGGAGTCTGTTTGTGGACAAAAATAATAAATTATTGAAACAATTGTATTTAATGAAGTCAGTACATATTTGTAAATTATTTATACATTATTACTTGAACCACTTATTGTTCAAACGATAACAGAGATACATATATCCATAATTTACTGATTATATTGTTTATTCTTAAAATGATACAATATTTATTATTTCTATAAATATTGTGTATATGTGCGTGTGTTAATTTATTAATTTAAATTAATTTTAAATCATTTGCTTTATATCACATTTTGTAAATAAAAAGAGGATTTATCAACAAATCCTTTACCAAATCTTTGTTCATACATCAGAAAATACTTTCTTGTCAATCCGTTCTTGAAAGTCTTTTGAAAACATTGATAATTGTAAGGATAAGTAATTATATTATTTATATTATCTTTATTATACTAAATATTTTACAATAATATTACAATAACGGATGTAGAATGTTCAAATTAAATATTTTAATTTTGTTTTAATAATAAACATAAACTTTTGTATTTTTTAATTTCAGAAAAAAGTTTATCTGGAGTATGTGTTTCAATTTATAAAGTCATTTTACATGGCAACCACAGCCAGTATCATTGGCAACCCGGCTCCAAAAGTCTATAATCGAACCAAAAATATCGAAGAATAAATATATGACTGACAAAAATTATCTGAAGTCTCACAAATCAAAGAGGCGATTCATCGACGCTCGTTAAGATATTCGAGGACCAAAGGGCTTTTAAACGGCCATCTTCTCTAATTCAGGATCTTAACTACTGGATGGTGTACGGGAATTGAAAAATGTTAGACAAGTGGAACAAATAGGAATTGATGAGTTATTTGCAATCACTGTATCGAGGATGTGTCAATCTGAATGCAAATTTATGTTCAAGAAACGAATGTTCCGGAGTTCATTAAAACCATAATAGAGATAATAGAATATGTCAAAGCTAAACCACAATCCAAGTAGATTGTCTCATTGTAGAAGAAAAGACATTAGCAAATGTATTGCAGGTTAATGGGATTTCGGGAAACAACTGTGTTTCAAATAAACCTGCAATAAACAATTGAAATGAATTTTTTTATCGAAGGAATCCATAGAGATACCATAACCTGGTGAATAAAGTGATTAAATGTTTTAATTGTAAAAAAGCTTGAAAATGACACTTCAATGTTCGGAAAACGTCAAACAGCGCTACCGATGCCGAGCCAAACGACATATCTGGAGAGAGTGCCCATATGGGAAATGCTTGAATTGCAAGGCATAAAGATATTAATTGCACCAGTGCTTCAAATAGAATGCCAGACGATTTATTATACTGGTAAAAATCGACAATGGCAGAAATCCTTGAAATGGAGGAGACAAGCGGATATGACATACACATATCGGGAAAAGCAGAGGCAATATCAAGTTAAGAGACGAAAGAAGCCATCAATTAAAATAGTAAGAACGTTCAACATCCAGTGATTTGTAATATTCATGATTTTAATTGTAATCATAATTTTACTGTAAATATATGTAACTGCCTTTGCCAGTTTTAGGAAAGAATCGTAAGGAGAAAACAAGAGTTGATACTGTATTAACAATCTGTTTACACTTAAAGCTTATGAGCCCTCAAATACATACGGTTGTAATTAACTGACTAAGGTTAATCCGGACATGTCTATGCATATGATTTTATCTATAAGTGTGTCTCTTTCCCGATCATCTACGATCAACGAAAGGATCAGAGGTGTTGGGGTTCCTTTTGGTGAACTTTAAATTTTTGATATTTTTAAATTAAAAATCATATTTATATTTTAGATAAATTAAAAATAATGTTCGACTAATTAACATGAAATAATTTTTTAAATAAAAAATAGTTTATAGATAATATTTTGACTAATTAAAATAAATAAGGTTTCATAAAAAATATATATTTTATAGGTAATATTTTTACTAATTAAAATGAAATAATTTTTTTAAAAAATTATAGTGTAATGATAATATTTTAATTAAATTGGGACAATTTTTATAAAACTTAAGTTTTAAAAATTCACAATTAAAATATCAGCTTCGGAGTTAACGAATATTGTAAAGATTTTGATATATCTTGTAACATTATTTAAAATAAAATCATAATTTTTATTGAATTTAATTGCCAATGGAAAAATTTTATTAAAAAAA
>MQRK01218829.1:9201-20498 GCA_001938485.1 Girardia tigrina
TATATATATATATATATATATATAATTATATATTTTATTTAATTAAGTTAATTTTTAATTTAATTTAATTTTTATTTTTAATTATTTTAATCAATTTTAATTATTTAATTAATTATTTTAATTAAATTATTTTATTTTTAACAAATGGGTTCAAAAATGGGTCAAAATGGAATCGCAACGCGACCACATGTACAAAGCAATTGACAAGAGGCTTTGTCGTTAGGAAATTTGATCAAAGAAAGTACTTAATACATTGTGATGGATTTTGCGGTCCACGGCATATAGCAGATATTTGACCAAGACAACCAGACATACTGCGAAACTCTTACTCGGATTACATGTTGGAAAATAACAACAAATCAACTTCGAGTGTTAAGAAAAGTGAATCGGGAATCAGCAACAGATCCCAAAGAGAAAGACGAAAACCGAATTATTTGAACGAGTATGTAGTAGATATAGATTCTTGTGACGAAGAATCTGGGGGGAGTGTTACATGTTAAATTTATTTATTAAATGAAATATTTAACATGAAAAAGTATGGATAATTATTTGTTTAAATAACATCTATTTAAAAGTATTTTTTTGAAAAAATAAATTTTATAGATTTGTTATTCGTTGTTATACATTTTTTAATGTTTTTTTATAGTAATTACAATAAAGAGAAAGCGGGACATGACGTTTTGGATGATAATATTTTGATGATAATAAAAGAACTATAAACTTTAAAATTAATAACAAAAGAAAAATCGGAAGAGATCTCACGAAAAGATTTCGAAAATAAGTGAAGATAACGAATTTTTAACGACTCTCATTATTTCCGCTGAAGAGTCTGAGATAAAAGTCCCTTTACCAGTACCACTGAATCTTAATAAAAAAAGTTCAAGTATGAGATTGGATTGCTATGCTTTTCAACGAATAATACTGTTACGAATGTCATTGATAAAAATAATTCTTTTTAATTGATTTACAAAGGGAGTGGTTTTCTTCTGAAATTTAGGGAGATAAAATATATTTAAAAGATAAAAGTTATGTATGTAGTAAATTAATTCCCTAAAAGTTCCCAATGGTTATAAGGATATTAATAAAGAAATATTTGATTTAAATGATAAACTAATTAAAGTAGAAACTAATAAAAAGACTTTAATTTAAAAATCACAATACCAACAAATTATTATTTAGAATTCGATAAGAATTCAATTCTGCACTCGATGCATGAATTTGATAAAATTGATGAGCAAAAATATCCTGAACATACAAAGTATAATAGTTCTTAGTTCATGTCAAAATGTAAATTTTAAGTTATGGATATAAATATCGTAAATATCGAATGCAATATTGCTAATGAATAGAGGATAAGGATGAGATCAAAAGTAGTATTGAAAATTTGAAAAGTACGAATATAATATACTCTTTTCCAGAATTCAATGTTCCTTTTTGGTACAAGATCTCAGAGCGTCTAACTTTGGTTTACTTACTATCCAATATATATTTATCAAATAAATGATTTCACCGTAAGGATCATCGATGATAAGAACAGACTTATCAACTTAAAAATCGATCGATAAATATTTGTCTAAGATTCAGACAAAATGTTTTGTAAAAGTTATAAATAAAAAATGACACTTTTATAATTTTACTATTTGGATGATTTCATGATGATGTTTGGTGTTGATACATCATCAAAATCACTCAAATCGATAGCAAGGACTTTCAAGTTCTTATAAATGACGAATTGGACCTATTAAGAAACTTAATATCATTAATTATCAAGATTAAGACGTAAATGAAACTCATTGTGTTGCTTTCTTTCTTGATAATAACATTAAGTTATATTTTGATACTTTTGGAATTAAAAATATAGATAATTTTCCTAAATGTATATATAATTCAGTACAAGTCTAACCTTTGTTACAAGATTATGCGGACAGTTATGTTTATATTTTTTATTTAAATTCATATTTGTGAGTGTGAAAATAAGAACCAAAAATTCGATGATATCATTGATGAAATGTTAGATAATTTATCGCCAACAAGTTTATTATAATAAAATTGATAAAAATTGGTTTCAATTATTATCAAATTAACGAAGTCGGAAACGTCCTGCAAACAGGAATGAACCAGGAAAACATAATTAAAGTTTAGAAAATAATAAACTGAAAATATTAAGAGATGCAGATGAGCGATATGAAAACTAAGAAGAACTTAATAAAGCTTTAGTAAAAAATAAAAATAAAATATTAAATCTTGCAAATAAAATATATGTGAACGAGAATCGAAATGATAATGTCAAGTCCATAAGCGCTATATCAATTTTTTAAAAAAGATATCAATATTTTGAAAGAGGTAAAAATCTTAATTGACACTCAATTCAACGACTTCACATTGAATTCTCATCGCTGACAACGAAATTGGGATCACTTTAGACAACGAATTTTCCTCATTCCAAGATATTTGCATGGATATATTAATTGAAAAAAAATTCGAATACCGATCAATTCAAATTATTTATTTTCAAAAGAAACTATGTGGGGTTACCTGCAATTACAATTCAATTATTAAAACAATGCTACATTATACAGTCTTCGCCATAATTCACCAGCCACCCTTAAAAATACAGAGATTTTTGACTAACTGATATTGTAACGACGTATTAAGGATATATTCAGTACATACAAATTATAAGAAAAATACAGACATGGATGCACAGTTCAAACACTCTTCCACTAGTACTTTGTATGACCACCTTTTGAATTAATCACTTCTGCCAATCGTCGTGGCATTAAAGCTTTTAGATTGTCAGTGAGTTCGGGGCTGATTTACTGTACCCAAACACGTTTAGTCACGTCAAGTAGGTCATCATATGATGTGTGGGCAGGCTTAGCAAGTTCTTCTTTCACTATTCTCCAACAATTTTCAATCGGTGATAAATCAGGTGAGTTGCCAGGCCATGGACCCAGAAAGTTGATCATGCTTGCTTCCAACCAGGCTTTGTTTAGTCGCGATTAATGGCATGGAAACCCGTCATATTGAAAATAATTGCACTGACGCATTTGAAAGAAGTGTTGAACTTTATTGTGAAGAATACTGTTGTACACAGACGAAGTGATAGTACTTCCCTTTGGACGGAACCAAAGACCACCAAACTCTGGCAGCAATCGCACCCCAAATCATAACTTTCAGTGCACTCCTTAAAGTGGGAATAGTGTACTGTGGCCTAAAGCGGTGACCAGGCGGCCGGCGCACCGTGCGGATTCATGTGCCTAGCTGACAGATTGTGGTTTCATCACTGAACAATCTAAAGATATAAATTTTACTAATTTGCTTTTTGGAAATATTAATAAAGTTACCAATATAACCATGGTTATGAGTTATAATTGTCATTACTTGTTTTGGAAAACCACACGAAGTTTTCTTTTAATCTATGTGGTTTAAAACTAAAAGTGTAATATAACAAAAATAGTTTTTTCAATTTTTAAATTTAATATAAAATAATTTAATTTCTGTCCTGTTTTGTCTTACCTATGAAGAAGTGGTAGTTGTTTAATAACCGTTTTCCTATTTGAAATTTTGTATAAAAAGGCCCTTTAGAATGAAAAATATGTTTAAAAAACAAAAATAATTAACTATTTTACTTTATTTTAATTATTATTATTCGGTTTCGAATTTAAAAGAAATAAAAATTTAACAATAAAAGAATATATATTTACAGTCGTGAACAATATTTTTAACCCATAAAAATTGAAAAACCACTTTTGTTATTTTAAATTGAAACGTAAAACCTAAAACAGTATTATTAACATCAAAGAGTATAATGAGCAGTATTGTTAACAGTAACGTGTAGTAAACTTAAAACAGTATTATAAACATCAGATTAGAAATAACGAGCATTAATGTAAACTGTTTCTTTGAGGCATTTCACAAATCCAATTTATTAATGGTATATTTTATTTTGAAATCCTTATTTCTTTGCATAATATTGCATTATTTAATGTAATACTACTTAATTGTTATTTTTCTGTGCTATTTAACACGTTATGTGCCAGCGAGATGCAAAGACTAGCAGATCACTTTAACTCAACAACTTGTGTCAATGCACTTCAACAATTTGCTCACTTCATCCAAGACCAAATACATAATGCGATACACTTTCCAGTTAATACCATTAAAATATTTACAGCGTGTACGTCAACAAATTCGTGCATGGCTCGAAATCCTTTAAAGAAACCAATTTTAAAAAGAATTTATCAGTTAGAAACAAGCCTGATTTGTGTTACTATCATAATAATTTTGGAGAACGAGCTTTGAAATGCATCAAACCTTGTTCTTTTAAGGTCCGTAATTTAAACGATTTACACCTTCCACTCAAGTACCGTTAGTGGATGGTGTCTTTTCGGTTTTCTCGGTGCATCCGAGTAATATTAGTTCAAGTTTTCTTGTTGACTCTGGTTCTTCATTATTTGTAGTTCCATTAAATTTTGTTAACTCCAAATTTTTTTAAACAAACCCAAAAATAATTTAACAGCGGCTAATGGTTCTGTTATTCGTTTTTACGGTCGTATTCCATTAACATTGAATATTGAGGATAATTTATTCCAGTTGTATTTCGTAGTGGCCAGCGTTTCTCATTGCATTATCGCACAGATTTTTTAGCCCATTATAATTTTTTAGTTTATTGTCGAAATAAATCCATCCGTATTAATCACGATTCATCACATTCGATCATTCCACAAAACTGTATCATTAGCAATTCTTGTCTCCAGATTAGAAATAAAAAAAACCTCACTCGAATCTATATTTTCTTTAATTCGGGAAAATTTAAAAAAAAATTCACTATAAAAACTCTGGCAGATCTTCCTTCTTCAACCATAACTGCCGATACGGTTAATCATTCTGTCAATTTGCTTTATACGAATGACGTACTAACTAGCGGTACTTCTGAAGATTCTACTGGTGTGACTACTGAATTAAACATCGATCTTGACAAAATAATCACTAAAAAAGTATTTGTTCAAACACTCTTCTCAAAGGTATCCAACCTATTTTCTGACGTAGACGGTTCTAACTGTGTTGCTCACAATATTATTACGAAGGGTTTACCGGTCCATTCTCGGGTTCGGTGCTTACCACCAGACAAACTTGAAGTCGCCAAAGAAATCTTTCGAGACTTTGAAGCCCGTAAAATTATAAGAAGTTCGTCTTCCCATTGGTCTTCAGCATTACTCATGAAAAAAACCGAATGGTGATTGGCGTTGCTGTGGAGACTATCGTAAACTTAATGCGATAACTTTGAAAGATGAGTACTCTCTTCCTTTAATAAAAGATGTCACTACTTGACTGGCGGACGCAGAAATCTTCAGTAAAATCGATTTGATTCAAGTGTATTATCAAATTCCTATGGCCGAAGAAGACGTTTATAAGACGGCGGTTAGTACTCCTTTTGGTCTCTTTGAGTTTATTCGTATGCCTTTTAGTTTGAAGAATGCGGCCGCTTCGTTCCAACGAGCCATGGACCAAATTTTTCGAAATTCAAAACATGTTGTAGTTTATTTAGACGACATTTTGGTAGGTTCTAGATTTATAAAAGAGCATTAAAATCATCTAATTGAAATTTTACAAGTTTTAGATAAACAAACGTAAAAATAAATTAAAAAAATGTTCTTTCTTTTTGCAAAGTGTGGATTTTTTGGGTCGCACTATCAGTGAAAACAGTCTCAGTTCAATTAATGGGAAGATCCAATACATCCTAGATCTCAAATTACCTAATAACGTAAGAGAGATCCGCCGAATTTGTGGTATGATTAATTTCTACCACCAATTTATAAAAGACTGTTCACTGCTATTGTTTCCTTTTACTGAAACGATAAAAGCGAAAAAGAAACTTGACCAAATTATTTGGAACGAAGATCTAGAGGTAGCTTTCTTAGAAGTAAAAAAAAGCTTTAAATAACATTACCAAGTCAACTTCCTTACAAAAAGGATCGGACTTATATTTAACCACCGACACTTCCTCCTCTGCCATCGGTAGTGCTTTTGAACAAAAATTAAACGACGTAGTCTATCCTATTGCTTTTTACTCTTCGAAATTAAAAGAAACAGAACGAAGATATTCAACTTTTGATAGGGGACTTTTAGCCATCTACAAGTCTATCAAACATTTTCGACATTTCTTAGAGGACCATAAGTTCACAATTGTCACAGATCACAAATCTCTTCTTCAGGTAATATCTTTAAAAGATCCTACGCCTCGACAGTTGACTCAAACCTGTTATATCTCGCAGTTCCATTGTTGTTTCAAATACGTGTCTGGAAGTTCCAATGTAGCCGCAGATTTTATGTCTCGTAATCCCGTAGGTAGTTTTTGCCCAAATCTTACTACTATTGACCTTCTTGGTAAACAATTAGAAGTGGTAAAAGAATGTGCCAACTATCCATCAATCAAATTGGAAGAAATTAAAGGAATTTGGTACGACACTTCGTTGTCTGACATTTTTCGTCCTTTGATTCCTAAAAACCTGAGACAAACTTGTATCGCTTCAATACACAATTTTGGTCATTATGGATATCGTTGTACTTACCAGCTATTACGCGATCAGGCGTGTTGGTACAAGATGCGAAAACATGTGATGAGTTTTGTAAATTCTTGCATTACTTGTAATTTAAAGAAATCTAGAAGTAGAATAAAAATCAGGAAAATACAATTTGAGGAAGGGGGTATATTCGATATTGTTCACGTAGATATAATCGGTCCGCTTCCACCAAATCGCGAAATAAAATACATAGTCACTATAATTGACCGTTTTTCATCATGGTTTGAAGCAATTCCAGTGCCAGACATTTCCTCAGTAACAGTAATCAAAGCAATCAAGGAGAACTGGATTGGTAGATATGGCCCTCCAAAAAGATTAATATCAGATCAAGGGTGACAGTTTGAATCTGATCTATTCAAAAAGTTTTGAACATCTTTTGGTATTGTTAAAATCAGAACCACTTCATATAACTCAAACTCCAATGGTAAAGTCGAGATCTTTAACAGATATCTCAAACAAACAATACGACTAAAAGGAAATGACTCAAACTGGTTAGACATCCTTCCAGAAGCTCTTTTGTCCCTGAGACTTAAACCTAATTCGTCTTTAAGTATGTCACCGTTAGAAAAATTGTGTGGAAAGAAATCTTTCGTGAAATTATTTGATTCAGATCTATCACCAAAATAAAAATCACAGACATTGGCTTACGAAAAAAATTATTAATCCAACCACCTTCGGAAACCGTTTTACCGTCCCTTATAGAGCAAAGGTCTTTGACGATAACACTGCGGATATTCTTTCAAAGGGTAAACACGGACTTATAATCAAAGGAATTTAAAAATAATACCACTTAGTATACGTACCAGTTCTGAAGGGGGGGGCTATTGTATAAATTCTTGGACTGCCTTTTTTTTCTTGTTTTCTATATATTATTATTCTGTTGTTTGGTGACTGATTTATTATCTTTATTATATTTAGTAGGTTTAATTTTTAAATTATATTTCCTTTTATTTTCATGTATATTATATTATGTATTATATATTGTATTTTATATTTTATTTAATTAGTCTGTGAATAGTGGAGTGATGGTGGACAGAAAATGGTGTTGAGATCAGGACGGGGGGTTGTTCGAGGGTTTATATTATTTATTAGGTATTATTATTTGTTATTTATATTATTTATTTAATCTATTATTATTACATATTTCGCTTGACTATATAAAGTAGTCAAGCTAAAATTCAAAAATTAAATTTGAAATTCAACAAATCAATTTGTATTGATTTGTTGAATCACAATTAAAATTTATTATTATAATTATTACTATTTGTGTCTGCTGCTGTTTATTTATTCCTCAGTTTGTATTCCGCAATATTTTCTTGTTCTATCCGACTCGTTCAATTCCAATTATCTGAATCAAATCCAGATAATTGACAATTTTATTTTTATCGTGATAATATCATATCCAACAGAAATATCAATTTTGGCCCTATCAAGAGCAATACAATTTTCCTGTTGAAACATCTCACGTTTTCATCGATTTATTGTATCCTATCCCCTTTGTTGCTATCTTTGGGACAAGAGACAATATTTAAAGTAATTATTTATTATTTTTTTCTACCACTAGCTCATTTTCTTTTTATTGCGATTTGTTATCTTTGTCTTCTTTTTTTCTTTACATTTCACCTAGTTTGATTTAAATATTGCAAATATTATTATTTTTTTTGGTTTAATACTATAAAAGTAAAAATAGTTTCAAGTTCATAGAATAGAACTCTAAGTTATTTTTAGACCCTCGAAGAAATCTATAAAACAAAGATAAAATCGAAGTTAATTAAGAAAATTAATTAAAAACTGTGAATCAAGATGATTCAAACCCTCATGCAAATGCGAGACGTCATCAGAATCACTCTATATAAACAAATATTATAGGAATTGCCCGACAACTATCAGACTGACAGCGAACGAACGAGGTAAGAACAACAAATATATTACCCAGACAACGATTTCGGACTGCACATAGTAACCGGTCGCATCCGCAAATCGCGGATGACGGGATGTAAACAGAAGCCGTGATAATTGTCTGAATAAAACAGCAGTTAAACTAAGCTGAAACGTAAACATGCACGAAAGCTTAAGGTCGACAACCGATATAAATTCTTACAACCAGGATGCGCGAATGAGTTCTTGTAAGTAGAATAACTGCAGATACGCAATACCCCCCCCCCTTGTTTCATCCTGCAAACAGATAAGCCTGCTCAATAAACAGACCAAATTGCGATAATTTCAATCCACGAATTTATCAAGAGATAAACATTATGCCGGGTAGTGTGCACAAAACATTAGGTATAAATACCGATGTGTTTTCCGCCGACACACACTAATTTTCATAATTTGCAATTCGCAAACACGTACGGCATTTTTGGCACACCGTAATTGCACATAATTTATTTACGCGCATTTTTGAAACCAACCAGTTTTTCGGGAAACCAAGCACGCTATTTTATTTTGATTCAAAGGTATGGACGAATTATTATTTTACTTATTTAGTTATGTATTCCGATTTTTCTATTAATATTATGCGATTTATTTTACGTGTTCGGTTATCTTAATTATTATTATGTGTATCGTTTTATAATTTGTGTTGAATTTGACGAATTAATAAATTTTAATTTTTGCTTTCGTACTTAGTGTTTATTTAAAAATGCTCGCAGTGTCACAATCGAAAAGGGGTACAGATAGGCGTAACGCCCATTACCATTTGTGGATAAGAGAATCAGCTGATGAGTGGTGTCTGGGAAGGAAAGTGTTGGGTGAAAGGATCTTGAGGGTCGATGGCAAAAATAAGGAGTGAAGAAGATCAGTTTTTAGTGATAGAACAACGGTGATATTGTATATAAAGTTTAAAACGATAAAGTAAATCATTAATGTGAATATAGTTGCAGAGGACGGAAAGTTCTGCAAAAGTGGATTTGTGAAGTTAGAGTTGCGGGAGGCTCACCGATACATAAGGGGTTATGTAGACGACAATGAGAGTGTGAGATTGCGGATAATTCACCTTACTGCTCCTCTTGACATGGTGACGCGACGAGGTGAATATTAATATGAAACTTTTATTACGAAAATATTTATGGTAAAAATATTAATGGTAAGATCATTTAAATAATAATATTCATGAAAATAGTCAGTGAAAGCATAACTGAATGAGAAGAGAGGAACAGGAGTTTGAGAGACGCGACGCGAATATTAAAAAAAAAGAAAAAAAATATAATAATAACCTCCCTCTGGTAATAGCATAATAATGTCTGTATAAATATTTTGTAGAGAGATAATCATAACGAAAGTATTCGAATAATAATATATATAATTTCGAGATTTCCTGCTCTGTACATGAATAGTTATATGATGCTATCCGGATCATGTCAACCCTATGGGCTGTATACAAGAGAGAGGGGGTCAAGCGACAGATGTGGCCTGAGGATAGAAAGTTGTAAATCGATTGTGTTCGTTAATGAAGTGAGCCAGAACGCGAGAGGAGGAAGCGGTTTAACGAGTCATATGGCCGTGTGCGATTAGTGTAAAATCACTGAATCGATTTGTACAGTTGAATTCAGTGGCTCAGTTGGCTAGGTTTGATAGAACAACTTTATCGAATTTTATATCCCATTAGTCCAATAATTATTCTTAGAGGCGTAGTAATTAGATCTTCACCGGTAGGTGTAATATAAATGTCTAAGTTAGTTCTAAAATGATGAATCCATTACCGGAAAGATGTGATATAATAGTTGAAATTGACAATTTTAAAATGATACGAACGAAAAATCAAAAATTTATAAAATATAAATCAAAACTTTATAGAATAAAAGGAATGAATACTCGAAAGTTTGGAATAATATGAATTCAAAATAAAAGACATGAAGTAATAATAGAAAGGACGTAAACTCATATAAAATCGAAGACGGAAAAGATACAAGGCAACATGAAATTAAATTCAAGATTAAAGCAAACAAATAAATGAAATAAATAAAGTTACGAATAAATAAAGTATGATAAAAATAAATAGAAGTTGAGACTTGAGCCCAAGGGCAAGACAGAATATTAGTTTAGTCGAAAAATAATGGGGGTTTTTGGACACAAAATTCTAAGACGTTCAAATTCACAGAAATAAGAGTTTATTAATCAAAGTATGAACCGTTGGCATCAATACATTTTTGCCAACGAGAAACAAGTTGTTTTATTCCATCAGCATAAAATGCATCGGTTCTCGAAGCGACGAATTCTTGGAAGGCATTTTGAGCATCATTTTGGTTTTTGAAAATTTTTTCACGTAGGAAGTTGTACAAATGCCTGGAAAAGTAGAAGTCCGTTGGCGAGAAGTCTGGTCAATATGGTGGATGAAGCAGGGTTTCATAGCCCAACTCATTAAGCTTTTGAAGAGTCACTTTTGAAATATGAGGTCTAGCGTTATCATGAAGAAGGATGGGACTTTTTCGATTGACCATTCCCGGACAAAGGGTTTTCAATTTCCTATGAATTTCATCAATTTCATGACAGTACCTCTCCGCTGTGATTGTTTCACCTAGATTCAAGAAACTATAGTGGATGATTCCAGCATCACACCACCAAACTGTCACCATAACCTAACGGGGTGTTAGTTTCGGTACTTCATCTTTGTCCAATCACTGTGTAGATCGACGTCGGTTATCATACAGGATCCATTTCTCATCACAGGTAACAATACGATCAAGAAATGGATCGTTTTTATTGCGAAGA
>MQRK01218836.1:6511-28845 GCA_001938485.1 Girardia tigrina
CATTTTTGTATTTATATACAGGTGAATTGATTATTAATTAGTGACCTGAAGATGACGGTAGATCCGTCGAAATATATTGTCGTAAAATATATTTTTAAATGGATGACTTTGGTTTTTATTTTAAAATTATATTTTTATTTATAAATAAAATCATATTTCCTAAACTGATTTTTATAATAGAGGGTGGTCTCTTCAGTTAAAAATTTAGTATATATACTGTTAGTATATATACTTTATATACTTTATATATATATATATATATATATATATATATATATATATATATATATATATATATATACTTTATATACTTTAGTATATATACTCACATATACCATAAAATCATTAGGATATAATCAATTTATACATATTTGTAATAAATTTGTAAATTACCTGTTGAGTTATGTAAATAATATGTCATTTTATTTTGTGTTGTTTGCTTATTTAACAATATATTTTTAGTTATATTTTTTCTTTTTTAGTAAATAATAAGAATTATTATTTACCCTAATGCGTGGTAATCATTAATATTATATTATTATTTATATTAAAAAAGTAATTATTATTATTTATAAATAAGAAGGAAACACAAGAACAAGATAACTTTAAAATTTAAAAGAAATAAGAAGTTAACTTTAAATCAAAAGCCAAATCTAGGCCAACAAGAAAAATACAATTTAGAAAGATGTAGGTACGACACCTACAAGGATTAAAAAGTGTATAAAAAAGAGATACACAAAATTGTAATTGCACAATCATAACATTAGTTCAGATAAGAGTAAGTAAGTAGAAGGGCACAATCATAACATTCGTTCAGATCAACTGAGAATTTGCTAGTGGAAAGAAAATTCTATCTCCAGTGGAAGGATCAATTATACCTTTTGGAATCCAAGGATATTGCCAGAGAAAAGAGAATTTCATCATCAGAGAAAATTAAAAATTGTTCCAGCGACACAGAATACAAGGTGAAAAAAATTTATTTAAAATCTCTAATTTTATTTATATTTAATAAATTAAATATTATTAAAATCCTTAATTCCTATCTATATAAATTTAAAATTGCTTTTACTGTTGATTTTTATTGGGATAACCGTTTTACCTAAAATATTAAAGGCTCTGGATGAGAACCACTCCTTTAACGTAACTAGGCATAAGTAAGGGGATACATATACATTTTCTTTTAACCAATTTGTAATTGTTGTAAAACGTTGTAAAAATTGTAATTGTTGTAAACGATATAAATTATTATCTTACTAAACAATACCATACTTCCGAACAATTGTAGTCTGTATGTGATTATCTTTCGATTGTCTCTGTACATGACCTTGATTAGTTTAAGTGTTCCCTGTACATAGGCACTCTGGAGCGTGACGTATGTTGTGTTTACGATAGTTTTTTTAATGATTTATTTTATTGTTTTTCTTTCGCAACCCAATAGAGACGAAGATAATTACATGTCGAGGCTGTAAATTACTTATTAACACTGAAACTTACTTTTCACTTCAAGAGAATTCTAGTGTAAAACATTTTCATATTAAGAAATCCTGTTTATGGGAAGAAGTATTCCAGATCAATTAAGCGATATCACTGTGAGAGTTTTTACATCATTAAAGACAAGCGAGGAATTATAAGAACTGATCGCATGCGGATTTTATTACAAAAACATAATAGGCTTCAGACCATCTAATCCTAATGCTAAACGATATGCGAAACCTAATATAGATGGACAAAATAGAATGAATTCGACAAATCAATCAATACCTAATATTACATTTATATTTAATAATGAACCCTTCGTGTATGATAAATTACCCCATGGTGAGAAATGTAAAGGTTGTCAGCAGCATATGAAAAAGAATGTCTTCTTTCTCGAGGATTACGATAAAATATATATCACTTGCTAAATGTACTGTCATTCTATCCAGTGATGAAAATTTATCCCGAGTTACAGACGTTATTATTAAATGTGGATTTAGTAATGAAAATATTTGTTATAGTCCCAAGGAATTGAATTAATAATTCAAAAAAATAAAATCAATAAATAATCGAATGGATTTTACAATAATTATACTTACTTACCGCTGAATTATATTGTGTGATTCAAGTTTTTTTTGATTATGAAAAAAGTATGTTTTTTTTGGATTCAAGAATTAAGGGTTTTTATCCGTTATTATTTTTTTTCTATTCGAGTTTTTATTCTAATTGTTAATAGTTTTACTAGTTGATAATAAATTAGTCTAACTCTGTATATCTATATATTGAGTTGGGTTAGTTTTAGTACTTTGTTCTAAAGTAAAGATAGAAATTTGTTAATTCCCGCAAATATCTATTTTTACATCTTTTGATTTGAGCTGGGTTAAATTGAGATTTTATTTAAAATCAAATAATAATATAAATAAAGTCTTTTGTAGAATATCGATAGAGGGTTGTAGAAGAAGAATTTATTCAGCTACAGATAATTTCAACATACCAATAAATCTTATTAAAAGATCATGTTCGTTATTATTGAATTTCTCATAAATTGTTTAATAAATTTTAACACATTTATCCATCTGGACCTTTCGTTCCATGAAACGAATCTAAGAACGAACAAACCAGCTTAAATTATTTTTGTTGTATATTTGAGAATCCTTTTTGGTTTACTCAGAGACCTAACACTTGAAAAGATTATGGATTCTTGCACTTAAATCTAATCACAAGCCTAATTTGAGTTTTACTCAGATAACAATCACGTGAGAGTATAGTAAAACAGTTGATTGGAAACTAAAATAAACTGAGATGAACAACTTAAGCGCTTAATAAAAGATAATTCATTTTATATTAACATTTCATGTTATAGCAACCTCTTAATTGCTGTTATTTTTATAAAATTACACAACTATTGTTAATATTGAAAACTTAAGAAAACTGATAACGGCTTTAAGTTTAACATTAATGGTCAATAATAATTAATATTTCTAAAATGGATTACACATTTTTAATCTGACATTTTATTTAATTGAATAAATGAAATGGTCAAATAATTTATCATGTATAATTATAATTCATAAGCAACTTCTTGTAGTTATAATTTTTTGAATGAATAGAAAAAAAATACTTCTAAATTTAACGAACACTAAGTAAAAACATACAAAAGGAAATGATTCCATCAAATAATGTTAAATTTAAATAATCCAAAGATACAAAGGAATTTCAATATCTCATGTTCTATTTATCTTTCACACATCAAATTTAATTATAAATATTGATTAACTAATTACACCAATACAAAATTTGTTTTTTCTTCTACTTTGAAAAAATATCATAATTAATAAAGTGTAATTTCAAATTCAGCACAAAATAAATTAAAAATCGATAATTAACTAATAAAGAGCCGAACAAGTAGTTTGTAAGAAATATATTTATGAACTCAATATACAGCAATTTCAGAAATTAAAACAAAATTGTTTTATCTGAAGCTAAAAAGCGTTTTGTTTTCAGACATCAGAAAACACACAATTCAATGAATCAGTTCTAGATTGCCGTATTGAGCGCAAATTCGTAAAGGTAATTTTCATGTTAATAGTGTATGTATGCCAAACAGGAAACAAATTAACCACTCCCAGTTGATCGGGTTAAACTCAGAGATAATTGAGCGAATACATGAAATTGGGTTGAAAGGAATAAAGGTATTAAAAAGCATTAATATATCATAAATATATATATATATATATAGATAGATTGAATTGAGAAGTGAAAAAACGTAAAATTACAAAATAAAAAATGACAAAACACACCACAAATACTCGGCATATTAATGATCCCTACATCTAATGTTAGATAATTGACTGAAAAAATACAAAGCCAAATTCGCAACTATTGAACCAATCAATATTCTACAACACAATCGTAGATTTAATTAAGTAAATACTGTAACCATAGTGATTGTAATCAAAAATAATATCAAACATATTAAAATTTGGATAAAATCAAAACACAGACACTCATAAGCAGGCATACTTGCACACAGACTCGCATAACTTGTAGATATCGATGGTTGATCAGTATCAAAATAAATAGTTTACTAAACTCATTCAATATGAAAAAAAACGTACGTAAAAGCTAACCACAAAAAACAAGATATATGTACAATGAGTATACATAAACACACAATAAACTTGAAACAAATCAATTCAATAACAATGAAGCTATTTTTATTGCTGTTTTTGTTTTCTTTTAGAATTCTGATAAAAATAAAAAATATTATAAGCTCCACTTTAGTGGGAAGGGATTTGTTTCTAATAATATCTTTGTTTATATGTATATATAAAGTCGTAAATAATTAGAAATTTACATAATAATAATAATCTTGAGAATAAAAATAATTCCACGCATAAAACTCAAAAATCAAAACTCACACACAAAACCAAAGAAGTAAACACATGCACAAATAATAATGATAATTATGCCAACTTAAAAAAAAAACAGAATTTTCATTTTTCTTCTTTCCAAATATATGAAATGTAATAATATACACAATCTAGAAAACGAAAAAAAAACAGAACCCTAAAAATTAATTTAAAGTAGCGACTGATGTAACTCTGGAACAATAATTATAATGAAAAAAAATTCAACTTTAAATATTAATAGTATTAATAATAATAGCGGTAGTACATACAAACACACACACATACACAAATCGTAAAAATCTAATATAGCATAATTTGAATGTATCTATGACAATTAGCCAATCGATATCTATAGATCTTTTCCAACAATCCAATGTATAAATTCATTATATATATTTATAATAAATATTTATACCAATACCAAAATTCGGATATAATAATGATAATGATGATGACGAAAAAAAAACAGAAAACCAAAAATAAAAATACAGCCATCAAATTACGTCAATTTAAAACCAAATTCAATTGGGATTGTTCCGATCAAAAGTGATGTCAAATGTGGAAGAAATGAAATGTTAGGAGAGACAGAGAGAGATAAATATGAATTTAATTTCTATGATGACCAAAAAAATGTTTCAAGATACAGAAAGAAAAAAAAACAGACATAAAATAAATCAATCGTTGTTTTCTTTTTTTCTCTCCGTAAAATTCATATTAATATAAAATATTTTTTTCGATTAAAATTTCAAATAATATTTCGAATTTTTTTTGTCTATTCTTTATGGTAATATAGATAAATTGGTTATTTTTTCTTTCGATATTAATAATATAAATATAAATAGTAATAGAAATAAATAGAAATATGTATTTTTGTTTTAATTGATCATTCGATTTCCACCGACTGCTGATTCCGTGTTAGCCGCCACTGTAGCAACAGAATTGAATCCCGAGTTCATATTTACCGTTGTACTTTGGAGAAACCGATTATTGACTGCTGTTAAAGTCGAAGCGGCTGTGTTGACAACTGGGTTGTGATGAGCGAACGACGCGATGTGAGGGACCAGAGCGGGACTATTGAAGTCGCCCGGAGCAACTGCCCATACGTGACTCGAGGTCGGATAGATGTGATGGCCGGGCGACGGTGTCGATTGGGGCGCGTGGCCCGTGTACGGTGCCGCCGTGAGTGGATTGATGACGTATTGGTAACTGTTGAGCGACGGCACGGCCGGGATCAGATTGGTTTGCTGAGAGAACAAGTGCGGATAGAACGGGGCCGGGTTGAACACGTAGAACGAGGGGTTCGGCGGCGCCGGTTGACACACGGTGGCCGCGGCGTCGGTCGATTGTTGTTGCTGTTGCAGCGCGATGTTCGTCAACTCGTTGAATGAACTCGATGGTTGCTGTTGTGATTGATTGTGGTGGTTCGACGTGACCGAAGAGACAGACGGAGAAGCGATCGATTCGTCGACGACGCTCGTGTGGGCTTTCTCGAATCCGTTTCTATTGACGACGTCTGCGCCGAATGATGGTTGTCGGTCGCGGCGTTGGGCGCCCTTGTCGGGACTGTTGGTCCCCGGGGTCGTGAAGTCGACAGCCCCGACGAAGCTGTTGCACTGGAATGCTTTGATCAGATCGTCGACTGTCGTGTCGATCTGTTGCAATTTCGGGAACTTGGTCAAGGCACTGAGCGGCACGATGCCGCGGTCGTCCATAAGCGCCGCCAGCTTCTGGTCGCGCGCCAGGTTCTTGTCCGAGAAATAGTAGTTCCTGAATAAATCGATGAGAAATATTATTATTGATTGTTTTGTTTCTTTTTTAATAATTTTTATAATTCAAATAGGTCTTTTTTGTTTGCCATTTGTTTTCGTTTAGTCAAAAGATTTTTATTTTGGGGTTACTTGAGACATGTTTCTCCGTTTTTTATTAAATAATAAATTATTTTTGTCCGAAAAATAATAGTTACTGAAAATCGATGAGAATTATTATTAATTCGATTTATTTAAATTTTATTGATCGAATATTTTTTTAAAAGATTTATAAGGCTTTTATTAACCTAACCTTTTCCCAGAAAAACCCTTTCCCTTTTTCGATCCTGAAAATCGAAGAGAAATATAATTGAATCGACTTTTTGTTTTTAAATTTTTATAATTTTGCTGTAAATAAATTTGTAATGGCAATTTTTTTAAACGAAAGATTAACAATTTTAAAATATTTTTTGATAATATATTTAGACGGTGATGCCTTCATTTTGAAATCACAGATTTTTATGGCTTTATAACAAAATATCCAAAGCAAAACACCTTTCTTTTTTTGTTTTGCCTTTGGATGTTTTAGATTTTAGACGTTTTGTCCTGACACTCTTGATAATGTTCATCTCAATTAAAAACGCAATCGAAGCTATAATCACCTAAAAGATTATACATGTCGAATTACCCGGTCAACGTCACAAATATTAACTATTTTCTTCAAAAAAAAATACAAAAAAGGGGGGAAGAATTCTAATTTCAATGATAATGATTTTTTGTTTTTGAATTTGACGATAGTTTATTGAAAAATTTGTAAAAATATTAAAAAAGACAAAAATATTAAATTTCATGCATTAACAAAATAAATAAAAATTCAAAATATGCAATAAAATTTTTGGTTCATTAAATAAAAAGTCTAAATCCATAAAGGCAATACTTGCAGTGTATGAGGAGGCAGGTAATTTAGTTCGCTGATCAAAATTTATATAGTTTTAAAAATTATTTTGAATTGAAATTAAAATGAAAATTTTAAAAATTAATTAGAATAATAATTAAATATTTTACATTTTAATTTGAAAATATTCTTTATAATTTTATTTGAATAAAAATAATATTTTAGTAGAAAAAGAGTGGATTAAAGCAGATATAACAGATAAAACAGTATTTTTGTATGAATTTTATTTATATTTGAAAATTTATTTTTCATATTTTAAAATCAATTACGGATACGATTAAAAATATAAATATTTAAAACAAAAAATTGAATATTAAATAATGTATTTTCAAAAATTTCGAAAATACTAGAAAAATTATAAAATGTTTTTACAAAAATATGAAGATCTATCGAAACTGCACAAACCGAGAATGAAAATGGCCCAATGTCATTACAAGCCTTTGCAGAACAAAAGGAACCCAATATACATATTAAAATGGATCATGAAACGGCACAGGGCAAGCACCGGCAACACGCCTTATCAATGTCAGTACTGCTCCAGGAGCTATGCATCAATGGTGTGGGTGACCAGACACTACAAGACAGATCACACGGAAAAAGCAAATCAATCAAATCAAATCCAACAAAAGCATCAAAGAAGAAAGGCAGATGACTGTTGTGATGGCGATTTGTGTGGTTGGATCAAAACTGATCGATAATACCAGAAAGAAGGAAGACAATCCAAAAATTAGAAGCAGTGTTCAGGTACGGACAGTCGATACGAATGTTTCAACGAATCTCTCGGAAACAATTTCCTTAGAAGTGTTAAATTTCCGTTAAACGGATTTATCAGAAAAATTTCAACTGTCCCTTCGCTGGCAGTTCAAAGTCCACGGGAACAGCCTAAGGAATCCTAAGTCATTGAACATCCGAACATGGCTGGTCGTTTTTTACTGGGGGTCCGAAGAGACATCGTAAGTGGAAAGCTGACAACCTCGTAGGAGACCTATAGGGGGGCTGCTAGTGCTATTTAGTTGGGGTGGACCATCTAAAGAGCCTACGGTTCAATATCATTGAAAGAGATGGGAGACCACAAGTATGAATGAAAATTTTTTGAAAGATAAATCACCATATAATTATGGATTAGCTACTTTATAAACAGTAAGAACACGTAAATTTTTTTAAAAGCGTAATGTATATATTCAATGTCACTTATTTATATAATAAATAAGTCTGTTTGATTTTAAAATATTATCATTGTTGTGTCACTCTGAATTGTTGGCAGCTTATGCGCAAATGTCGAGTTAAAAAGGTGGCAAGATTGCTAATAAACTCTTATTTAAAATCTTAAATTATAAATAGTAAATACTTATTTTTTATTATAGATTAACTAATTTGATATTTTCGATAATCTAAATACAATTCCAAAATAATTCGAATAAATCAAATAAATAAGTTAAATAATAAAATTTTATTTGAATTTAAAAATTTGTTCTCTAATTCAAAAAAATCGGACACTTATTACAAAGTATAATATAAATGTAGAAAACGAAATATTTTCAATTCAATATTGATTATTAGTAAACCACATGTAGTTACTATTGATTAAATATTTGAGTCGATTAAATTTTTGTTTTTTTAAAAAGATGGAAAAAAGATGGATACTGGAATTGGAAAGAAAATATTTTTTGTGTATGCTAGAGAAAAACAGCAAGGGAAATTTTACAAAATTTAGATAGAAGTAAATCGATGGTGTTCGAAAACATTAAAAAAAACTAAATATCGTCAGAATTACTCATCGCCAAAGAAATCTGGACTACCAAATTTGACTTCCGCTACTGATAACAGATATTTCTCAGAAATCGATCAATATCGATCAAGTAATCAACGAGAAATTGACTATGCAAACAGGCTTCTGTTCTTTTCCGTGCACTTGTCTAAGTCGAATACGTGAATTCATTCGACAAGGTGAGATTTTCTTAATGAAATATGAGCATTATGTCACATTTTATTAGGCTAAAAAACAAACCGTTTCTGATACCTATTCAGAAGAAAAAGAGACTTTAATGCAGCTATAATCATAGTAAATGGAGCACAAATGATTGGAATAAAGTTATTTTTTCAGAAGAATCTCAATCCAATTGTCTATGGGCAAAAATGGACTTATATGACTGTAAACTGGACTCTAAAATTTTCAGAGTGTAATGAATTTTGGTTGTATGACAAGCAAAAAACTTGGCAATCTTGGTGTTATAGAGGACAAAACGAATTTAACAACATATACGGAGATATTAGCAGAAAGTTTCATGCCATCATCTATTACAAAATACTTTAACAATGAAGATTTCATTTTTCAACAAGATGGAACATCTTGTCATACATCTAAGTTTACAAATCTTGAATGAGAAGAAATAATATTTCCTTCTGAAAATGGCCTTCAGAAACCTAGATTTTTCATACAAAGAATGTTTGGGGAATTATAAAAAAGGAATTACGAAAAAAACGTTCTAAGATTAATAAAATTGATTTGAAGAATAAAATTTTAACAATATGAAATAGTTTTCCCATTGATAGGTGTCAGGATTTATACAATTCAATGAATAGAAGAATGGAAGCTAAAGTCATAAAAGCCAAAGTGCGACGATACAAGATTTTAAACAGTACTTGTTCAAATTCTTTAGAATTAGAGAACAAATTTTTAAATGCGCATAAAATGTAGCCTTTTTATATGATTTAGATTATCGTAAAATATCAAACTAATTTATTAATACCAATAGGTATTTATTATTTATAATATAAAATTTTTAATAAAAATTATTTTACGTGTCCGGATACATATGAATAAGTGTAGAACTTAGTTTAATGCCATATCAAAACTATATCGCAGAATGTAAAAAAAATTTTAAGCCTATTCTTATTTTATAAATAACAAATTTTGAATGGTCCTCAAACCAATCATTAATAAAACTTTTGCAATTAAGCATCATTCTTCATTAATAAAATAAATGTTATAATTTTTTGTTATGTCTAAACTATTTCCAAATATAATATTTAGCTTAAAATTTTATCTGTAATGCGAAATCATTAAACAACACTTATGGAAAATAAAATTTAATTTAATAAACGTGACACCTGTTTATTATGCGAGTGAAATTTTCTTGTCAAAATCATTTATTGATTGTTTCAGTTCATTGTTTCTATAGATAAAGTACGCGTTATAAATAGTATTTTTGGGTTATATATAACATATTAGAATTATTTCTAAACAATTTCCAATTAAAATCACTTAATACATATTCATGTCTATAACTGATTTTGAGAGAGGGAATTGATTTGTATTTCAATTTTTATTATTCATATAATTTTTGTTGTCGTTCTAAATTTTTTATTATTTTCATTTATTAACAATTACCAATTAAAATATTTAAATATATTTTATTGAGAATTTTTGATTAACATGATTTCATGCAATCGATTACATAATCATCATTTTTGTATTTATATACAGGTGAATTGGTTATTAATTAGTGACCTGAAGATGACGGTAGATCCGTCGAAATATATTGTCTTGAAATATATTTTTAAATGGATGAGTGTTGTTATGAAAAGAAGATTTTCATCCGGACTTCGTCTTTTTAAAAAAAATGTTAAATGATTTTAAAAAATTGTAATTAAAATAATTTTGCAATAACAGTTTAACCTCATACTAACGATTATTGGGTGTTTCCTATAAAGTGTTTTGAGTTCAGAACTAATTATTTTAAAGCAAAATCTTTTATTTTAATGCCATAAAGTCTCAACCGCATGCAAACACAGCTTCACAATACTCTATAAGGCGGCATTTGAGTTCACTTTACATAACCTGTTATGTGCATTGTTCTTGTGAACTCTCTTTAAACGAATTTTCCCGCATTAGTTGTGAAAACATGAAATTATTTTATTGTAGGGTCATTTTCATGTTTCATCCACTAAAATTCAAGCTTTCTATCTGTGTATTTCATGCAGAAGCATGTAAGTATTTTGTCTAATTCTCTTCCTTCGACAGAAAACTTTCAAATATATTGAAGTATTTTGTCTGTTCCCCAAATTTGAAGACGGTACTACCATATGAAACTTAACTCTCTCCATACCCATGGAAAAGTCGACATTCACTTTGCTTCCGAAAAAAAAACCATTTTGCCTTCGATAAAAATACATGTTTTATTTGTTTAAGCCAGGAGTTTTTTTCTGTATTTTCTCCACTTCTCTTCAATGTAGTGAATGAAATTGTGATAAATATTACTAATGTAATACTTCTCCAGAGCAAGTGGCGCGAATGGAATATCATTTTCTATCACCTATTAAGACAAAGAGAATCATGAGCAGGGCCCTCTGTTTACCGCGGCCCACGGAATTTCCCAACGCGCAAATAGCATCTTGCCACGGAAAACCTTACATTTACAGCAATGTGTTGAATAAATCTCTTTATTATTTGTCAAGTCGGAATACTTGGTTTGAAACAGCACTGGCGAACATTTGGATTACTATGCTTCATTCTTACAGCAGGAAATTGAACATTGCAGTACAAGAAGTTATCCTGTCTTTAGAGGAATTGGATTTTCTTGTGGTTCATCGTGAGCCTGATTCGTGTTTTGAAATATCTGCAATCAAGAGAGATTAAGGCGGTAAGCATATATGAGATAGTAGACCTCCTGTCATGGGTGCGCAACCCAGGTTTGTCATACGCTACAAACACCTGCGAGGAAGTGATGACGAATGCTACTGCAAAGTTGTCTAGGTACATTGAAAGTGCTAAGCAATCTACTATCAACCTTATCAAAAGCATTCGAATGTTTCAGCATAACAATTGCCATTACTATCTCGTGAAAGGAGCCACTTCAACATTCCATTGATGTGCTCCGCAGCAGACGAATGCCAAATATTTCTTGACGTGGTTACTCGACTGACTGTATGTGATAATACGTTGTCTTTCTGGAATGCCCTGGCAGATATACTTCCGAAGCTTCGTGCTTTGACTATTCCAGTTTCGTCCATTGACGTAGATCACTCCTTTTCCAAATATGGATCTTTGATAAGCCTGTTGAGAATGTCACTGGCACGAGAGAACTTGAATTGTCGGTTTGGATATTATGGATCTACAGAAGACTAATTCTCTTCCTTCGATAGAAAACTGTCAAATGTGTTGTTTTATTGGACGCTGATTATGTCGGTGACACAGGTAACACAATTAAGGTTTTAGTTTTCTGAGAGCTGATGAGGATGAGGAAGGTATATTGGACCACAGAATGCAGGGAACTGCATCCTTCAAAATATTACTCGCTACTATAATATGGTGAACTGACTTTTGTTGAATTAGAACTTTGATAAGATCAATGTTTCAATCTAGCAGTGTTCTAAAACGGCACCCAGATCTCAAAGTATCGATCTGTTTTCCTTAAAACTGTTGGGATAAAAGATAATCAAGGTTGGTATCCTATAAATGCTAAATATCTATGAAGGAGCGTTATTTAAACGGAATTCTATACAAACACTGAAACTGTTGCAATTAAGAAAATTGACTGATGATGAAATATGTACATATCACATGAAAAGTAAATTACTGAATTTGCAGAAACAATAAATAGTACAGTAATAAGTAAAACGAAATACGGTAGTCTATATTATGATGGTCGGTATCAGATTAACTATTCAGATTAACCCTACACAGAAGTATAAAGTATAGAAAAACAAACCAAAACGATTCATTTCATAAAAAACATGGTGGATACTGTCAAGTGAGAACCATTTAAATACACTAGAAATTTATTGTATTATAATCAATGTATCGAGAAAGACTATTGTTAGAAAAAACTAGTCAAGCAATTAAAAGTGACTCTGAAAGTTAAGATTTTTTTTTAAATAGTCTGTTATTTAGTTGAATGGCAAAAAACATTTTCATTTCAACTGTTCAAAGAGATTAATAAATTGTCATGTATCCTTTACTGACTTATTTCTATAGATTAAAGTTTACATTTGAACGGTTATTCCTTCTTTGTTCCCGATTATTATTGTTCTTGCTTAATTGCATTCAATAACTATTTTCTTTAAAAAGCATATAAACTCTAACACGCTTCAAATACTTCCCCACTTGACAATATCAGCTCTATCGTGAAGAGTTTTTATACAGAATTTGTATCAGTAAATTTTTTGTATTTCTTAAAAATTTTGCATTTATAAATTGATAAAAAGTAATATTTTTAGGAAAGCAGCAAATAGTATTACAATATTATAGAAAAATTTCAGGATATTTCCTAAAATTTATTAATATTAATTTCAGTTGATTAATTCCAACAGAGTTTTTTCTATAAAGCCGAATATCTTTTTATTCGTATTTTATGAATAAAAGCTCAATTGAAAAACACATTAGAAAAATATTCATAAATTTTTATGACAAAGTACAAACACTTCATGTGAATAATCGTTTATTAATTCAATTAAACCCACAAGCCATTTTTCGTTTTCAACTAAACATCTTCGGGTGGTTCTACGCTTGAAATAACAAAAATACTTTCATATGCCGTGTTTCTTCGATTACAAGGCTGGACTTGTATTCAGCAGTTTCATATTTTAATGGTACCGAGCATTTTATTTAAAACATACTTAAATAAGAACTGGTTTTAAAATCAAATTTATTCATTTTTGTAAATTTCATCATCCTCAACAATATAGTCATTTTCTTTGAAGACAATTGGATTACGTTAATGATTTCATGAGTGACCCAATCAAATCATGCTTAAACACATAACTATTTTCTCAATCAGTCCCAGCATAGTTTCAACTATTTAATTCAAAGCCCTTGAGAAATTACACCCTATGCTTATTTGACGCAACCCACAATGATTTTAGACGGCTTTCTCATATTTAACTTCAGGGTGTGGGGAATTTCCCTTGCAACATATTCAGTGATAGACTTTTCCAACTCAGCTTTAAATGACCGATTGACACAAACATCCAATGTTTGCAAATATGCAGTGGTAGCAGCAGGAACCATAATTTGACGAATTCTTCTTGACGAAGCAAAGGATTCCATGGATGCAACTCCAAGAGTTGAAGTAGTATGCCAAACGATAAGACTATATTTGTTTCCTCTGCAGACAATTGGACGGGACATTGAAATTGTGTTGTCCATCCCATTCCAGTTTCAAAAACATTGATATCATCGATACTTGCAAGTTCATTTCAGCTGCCTTTGTAAATTAACATAAGCGGAAGCTTTTCGCCTAAAAGATTTTACAGTAGAATGCAAGTTACACGAACAGATTCATGTCCCCATGAAGCAATTGAGACATTTACTTATCCTTTTTAGGTGATAGTGGTTTCTTTTTGAAGGTCACAACATAAAACCACAAATTTTGGATCGTAACTACCAATGTTATTACCATACACAAAGTTGCAGTTGCTCAGAGCTCTTTTGGCAAACGATTTGTGGGAGAAGAAGAATTTGCAGACATGGGTTTTATTTTAAATATTCTTCAAATAGTTTTTTAGTTATATTAAAATAGTAATTTATCATACCGTTTTCATTTTAAGTAAGTCGATAAATTAATTGATGCAAATATATTGCTATTCGTGAAATAATTATTATTGTAAATTGATGGTTATATCCTGCAAAGGCATCCTATTTTTATGCGTTTTATCCTATGCATATCTGCAGTTATAAATCACATTTCCATGCAGGGTCTCTTGCTGATGTGACATACAAGGTCTCATCATTAAAAAAAATCCTCTTTGTCAATTCTCAAGCCACAAAATTCATGCATGAACGAGTGGCAGATGTTACATTTGTGAATTGAACTGACATCTTCACCACAATCGCCACAGTTTCCTATTTGCTCCTATTCTTCATAATAAAAATTGAAACCCTATAATAACCACCGGCCTTTTATTTGAGGTAGGCCTTGTAGTTGAAGAAACACGGTAACTAAAGCATAGTATGTCTTAAATTAGAAAAAAATGGTAATTGGTTGATAAATAAATATATAATTATCATTCAAGAAATTAAATAAGTTTTAAATAATTAATTTACGAAATTATGATTTAAGTAAATTTAATGAACGAATCACACAAAGATGTTCGTTAAAAATGAAATATTTATGTTGTTGATTTAATGGAATTATGTAAAAAAGATTTTTCAAATGATATTTACAATAGTAAATACTCTAAAACTTTAATATTTGTACTACTATTTTTATATTGGAATTTTATAATTCATTAATTAATTTAGATTATTTATCACAGTTATAATCAATCTATATTTTCTTTGAACAACCAAGTGACGAACTTAAATTGTATTACTGATAAATATATTAATTTAAGCATTTTAAAATATGATAAAAGACATGTTTCAGTGTTTTCTGACATTATCATTTAGAGTCACATTTCACTATGTGAATACGTCAAATACTTAAATGTGATTTCGAACTCATGGCCTTATTTGACATCTCCAGTTTATTTACAAATGTGCCATTTGATGAAAATATTGATCTGTGGAAAATTATCAAAGGAAACCTTCTTAACTCTGAACAAGATATTGAACAAGAATTTTGATGATTTTGTTCGCAAAATGTACTGTTTTTTTAACTCTTTCAGGATCGGCTTATTATTTTTTTTCTAAAATGATTTACTTTTCTCAGATTTTTCAGAATGTTAATTTCTTGAAGTTTCCATATGCAGAACTTGGTTTATGAACTTCTAACTATGAAATGTGAGCTTATTTCACAAGTGATTTAATTATTAATTTTTGTAACTGACGAATGGTGATAATAAAGATGAATAAGTATATATATATTAATATATGCTTGAAAAATATTGCTTCGGAGAAATAAACCTTCAAAAAAAAACCAAATTATCCTGCATTATATCTTAACTGTGTTTTATAAGAGATTCGTTATTCAGAAATAAATCTATAGCAGTGTTTCCCGACCTTTTTCAGGTGGCGGCACCCCAATAAAAAGAAATTGCAACTTTTTCCACTAGGTTGCCATAGTTATAAAGGTTGTTTGAAATTGTAAATGTTTGGATATCAGCGAAGTGAAAATGGTAAATGAAAATTTGTTTGATATGTCATCAATAAGTATTTATATTATTGTTTTTTAAAAAACTTTTATTGTGGATGCCGACATAAGCATAACTAACAGTCGCTGTCGTTATATACACTATGCTTCTACTTTCCAATGCACTGGACAATTCTTACGACATGTGCATATCAGGGATTTACTGAGTGTTATTATTTAGCTATGAATTGAAAGTAAAAGTAATTTAAATATTTCTTCCATATTTATAGATATTTTTTGTACAATTTCATTTTTTCATTTTTTCATTTATTTTATATATTATATATTATAACATTTTTGTGTAATACATATTTTATTATTTTATAATTTCGTACATCTCACTAGCTCGCGGCACCCAGGTTGGGAATCCCTGATTTAGAGCAACACAATGCTGGGCCCAGATATAGTTATTAATTAAATATTTTATTGGCACTGGTAAAATTGAAATAGTTTTATAAAGATTTTGCAGGGAAGTTTAAGATATCTTGTACTGTATCAATTTCGAGAAGCGCATTGTTATCTATTATTTACGACTGAACTGAATTCAAATATAATCTTGGGAGCATAGAAAACGACTACCATAACCCTTTAAATAATCGGAATTCGCTAAGTATAAGGGAATGTCAGATGAAAGATCATTCTTGAGCATTAAAGTCGCACTGATAGTCATAAAGTTGTGAAATAAATTGGAAACGTCGTAATATCAGACTTCTAGGAATATTCCTCCACAATCAGTGTTTCTAAACAAGTATACAAGTAATCGGGAAATCGAATGAGATATGCTGCGTTATCAATTTTATTCGTTTGATTTACCTGATGTCGCGAAAGGAGGTAATAACAGATATCAGTAATTACTTTATAGGAAGTTCATCTCTTTCTTTTTGCAACTCCGTTATGGATTTTTTTATTTAATATCAGAATTATAAATCAATACTTAACCAATAAAAAATATCGTTTTAAATTTTTTTTCGGATTAATATTTTTATTTTAATTTTTAAACTTATTTTATGTTAATCGATTATAATTATATTGATTGATTATTATCACATAAATCAAAAAAGGCCAGACATAAAAGCAATAATTATCTTGAGAAAACTTTCATTTTGTTGCGATGACAACAAAATATATTATCGGACCGAATTGTCGGCTCAAGACAAGAAAGTAAAAGCAGATGTCAAAATTATTTCTTTTCGGAAACGTTTTAAAGCACCCTCGTAATTGAGAAATATGTTTTATTTAAATCAATAATTCAAGAATACTTGTTTTAGTTTCTTTTTTATGATAAATATTTTTATTTTAATTTTTTCAAACTTATTTTATCGACCGAGTTTAATTGGTTATGGGCCTCAATCGATTTTTAAACATATAATCGACACATTTAAGTTATCATATTCATAATTTTAAAAAGATTATTTATAAGAATATAGGCAGTGTCGAAGTGGTTTCAATGTCATCCAAAGAGTTCTATGTTCTTGGAACATCCTCGGAATTATTAATTAATGTTACTTCGGACATACAAATTTTATTATAATACAAAAATAATGATTAACACTAATATTTAAACAATATTAATATAAATTTTAATAAATTCTTACACTTTTAAATTATCGATAATATTATCAAATAATCAATCATTTCGTGAAATTTTATTAATTAAAAACAATCTCTATTGTCATTCTCTAATAATTGCCTTTGATCAAATTTTATAATTGGGAGGGAAAATTCGGAATGTTGTGAATTTGTTGTTTGCATGCTGTTTTGATTGGTGACTCTCCACTCAGATGGGATTGATATGTTATTGATTAATTATTTGAATCTAATCAGATTCATGTTTAAATACTAATTAATTAAAAGTTTTTTTTTAATTATAAATTTTAATAATATTTTTAGTAAACAATTTAAATTATTGAAGTACTTTTTATTTTAAAATTTACTTATTGTATTTTTATCCAATTAAATTTTGAGAAATTAAAAGTTAATATTATTTTTATCACATTAATTAAATTAAAAATTTGAATATAGATACAAAAAACATAGTAATCAAGAACGATGTTTCCCGCAGAAAATCCTAATGGAAATGATTCTGTTTGTGTTGTAAATGTGTTCACTCAAATTGTGATGTTGCTAATAATAATTTGAAATTATGACAGCATTTACAATCATTTAACAGTTTCGTTCAATTTCATTACTTTTAAAATTTCTTTCACAATCATTAAATAATTATAAAAAATCTACATTTTAATTGGTATTTTAAATTTCAGATTATTTCACAAATTTTAATAACATTTCTTAATTCATAAGACAAAGTTCACTATTAAAAACGGTTTACGGATAGCAGGTTAATTTGGATAATAAATTTAACTGTCTTGGGTGTCAAAACTCGCACAATGGACTGAAGAAGCAATAGAGTAAACATGGATTGATTATCCAATGACCGTTTTAACTACGCAGGTTTCATTGAGACTATCAGAAGTGAATGTCTGGTCGAGAATAGATTCTCTTTGTTAGGCGTTTAGAGTCACGAATGAAGCAGCTGTACCTCGAGTTGTGTAACCGATTCATCCATTAAACAGCATGAAAGTAAAGAAAAAGACAAATACCACCGCCACTATCCCAAGGAATACATCACCCTGGCAAATTACACCAAAGAATGAAGTCAATTTCTAAGAAGAAAAAATCAGACATAGAAACAAATGTCCAATTGCGACACGATTCATATTCAAATTCATATGTATCCATGGAATTTAGAAACTATTTGAAGACTTTACTCAATCGATTTCCTCAATCTTTGCACACTTACTCATTCCCGATGATAATTAATGATTATGTAAAGATTTGATCAAACTAGTAAATCAAAAAAAAAATTCGCAAAAAAACGTTTTACGATTATCCACAAATGTTTAAATCGCATTAATAAGAAATGTTTTGGTTGTTTTCCTTCCATGCTTTACAATAAATTTATTGTGTTATCAGTAACCATTTAACTGCAAAATGGAGTTGTGAAAATCGTTTGTATGTAATTTTCCCGATTTGGATCGATAATTTATAAAACTAAAATTTCTAAAATCAAAATTCCTAAAAGCAAAATATTTGAAATAATATCTCTAAACCTAAACTATCTGTGGAGAAATAGCAATCGGTTTCAATAATGATTGTTTAACTGAATTGATTAATTGCGGTAACTTTGATCGTGTAGATTTTTGATTGAAAAATAAAACTTTGCCATCAGCTTCGACTTATCAAGCTATCGCGGCCATGAACCGGATTAAATTTACGGGCGCAGTCGAACGTATGATGGCTGTGGCGATTTCGCGATTTGGTGTAGCAAATTCGAAGCCGCAGCGGCGGTCTGTGACATCGACAAAACGACAGCGCTACCAATGCTCTTGGACGGGCGCGCGTTTGATCTTTTTTCGGGGTTGTCGAGCGAGGACCCGTGGAGCTATTATGCGGTAAAGACCGCACTGTCAGATGCATTCGGGCCCGATCCGCAAGAGGCGTTCGAGCAATTTAGATCGCGATCGATTCAACCGGGCGAATCGATCGAGGAGTAAATGTCGTCCCTGCGGCGGCTCGCGACCGTCATCAGCATGGTGCAGGAGCCGCAGGAATATTTTTTACGCCAAGCATTTCTCGCTGGACTACCGACAGAAGGGTCGAAACATCTTTTGTCGGAGGCCGGGAAGGAAAACAAGCCCCTACGAGACCTGTTCCCAATGGCGCAGTCACTTCTCCGTACCAACACGAATACGGAGAAGGCGATCGAACCACCAAGCGGCGGAGTGGTGGCATCAGCGTCGAACGTCAAGTACGACGCCAATCAGAGACAGTGTTTTAGATGCAACCGGCGCAGTGAAGTGAAGGCGGGGCTGCAAAAAATTCTGACCATGGGTGGACTGCGGCCCCGGGCGATTTATGATATGGCGCCAAATTGCGACGGAGAGTGAAGCGGACATCTGTTCCGCAATGAACAGCATCTGGAATGAATTCGGTCCAGCAGAGGAAGTAATTCTCGATAACTATTGCACTTTCAGGGGGTCGGGCGTGTCGAGATTGCTAGAACGAGTGGGTATCGAAGCTCACTTCAGATGCGTGAACCGTCCGAGCGGAAATGGAATTGTGGAACGCGGTCACAGTACTATTAAACGAATGGTGGCTCGGAGTAACAGGCCGGTGGGTGAGATGGTTGCGTGGTATAATGCAACGCCAAACGCAAGTGGCGTCATTCCAGCCTCAACCATCTTTGCACACAGACGGAGGCTATTATTGCCGAAGGCGTTCAACCTCACTAACATCAGTCGAAGTCCAGAAATACGAACTAAGGGATTTCGAATGTGATGATGTCGGACGAACCGAAATCAGGGATACGGGCGATCCGCACGCGAATAGTGAAAGTAGCGATCGGGACGGGCCACAAGCCGTCGAATGCGAGTTAGAAGAGCGAGGACAGTCTCCGGTAGGGTGGCCACAAAGAGCTATTCGCCGTCCAGTGAGATTCGAGAAATTCGTCTGCACGGGAATTCAAGCCAGTGTCGGTGATCCGGTCCCCCCATGTTCCAGCGGTGTCTGCTTGTGTGCCTTGAGAACAGGGAGTGTGTGGAGAAATAGCAATCGTTTAACTGAACTGATTAATTGCGGTAACTTTGAGCGTGTAGATTTTTGATTGAAAAATAAAACTTTGCCATCAGCTTCGACTTATCACTATCTTTTTTTATGTCCGTCTACACATTTTCTCAAATCTTAGTAAAATGACATAAACGTGTACGATAAAACAGAGATTATTTTCTTCTCAGAAAAGATATAAGAATAAAATAGATAAAACTTTGCTAAATTTACGAAATCAAGTAAATCAAATAAGCAATTTTTGATTAGATCGCGCAACAAAGTCCAATGTTTAAGGCGATTTGACGTTACATATTCCACTGGATTAATATTCTCATCCCAACCTTGAATAATTAGGTGTAGTCGATCATTCTTTTCAGCAATGAATGCATTTAGAGATGCCTATCCTCAATCAAGAATTTCTGGCTCCTAAAACATTCACTAAAACATCGATGCCATCCTTCGATATTATTACATTGGCAATCCGATTATCACATTATCACAATGATTCCACGTGTTAAGTGAAAGTTTAGGTTGTTTGCGATTGTCATTATGGTCGCATCTTCCAATCAAAATGACTTACAAACCTCAACACGTCTGGTTATGAATAAATTGACGGCGACTCACAAAGTACTTCAGTAAAAGTAATTTTGATTTTAGAAATTCTCGTTTTAGAACATTTGGTTTCAGGAATTTGGGTCATACACCAATTTCCCCTTCTACAGAGATAACTAAAGAGTTCTGTCCGCATGAAGAATGGGGTGGTCGAACTTTTCGACCCTCTAAAAAATAAACACATCGACACAAACTTAATGGAATTATATATAAGGTGTGTCCACTAAAAAAGTGCACAAGTTTTAAAACCATCATAACTTTTTAATGTAATATTATTTAATTTCGTAAATTTGAAATTTAAATATTTGTTTTAATAGATTAGAAATAGTAAAGCAGGCATTTAAAATTTTTGGTTCAATATGTTGTATTTTAGAGACAATTATAATGATTTCAAAACGACATGAAGATATAATCAATGTTTTCAAAACGCACAGTAAAAGTGAGACTGTGACAAAGTTTACTGGCATTCATTTCTCCAGAAGAGGTATATATGCAATAATACAACGCTATGAGAAGACCGGCAGCATTGAAAGAAAAGTAGGAAGTGGAAGGAAACCTGTTAAAATGACGTCAGACAAAAGGAAGAGACTTCTGCAGCGTGCAACTTTGACTGTTGGACAAAGTTAGGTAGAGAAATGAATGTTTCAAAGTCTTACGTACACAAGATGCTCAAGACTAATACAGGGTTTGTCAGCACATTTCAGAAAATTGTAATTCAACGTCAGAATTTGTAAATCCGTTTAAGAATTTTGTGAGTCAATTTAGGAATTTGTTTAAATATGCATTTAGTTTACAATTGTAATTATTTAAATTTGTAAAGTAGAGTAAACTGTTTGTTATTTTTTACTACATATATATTTTCTTTAGATATGGCAGTTTGTAATGAAATAAGGAAAATGATTATTGACTCGTATATGACGAACCATTCAGTTATCGAAATTGCTTCAATTCTTAATTT
>MQRK01218836.1:32488-71815 GCA_001938485.1 Girardia tigrina
TCCAATAGTCATTCCCACAACACCATTACAGATCTCAAATCTGCTATAGTGGATGCAATGGCAAACATTCCAAAGACCCATCTAATTACTGCCTGCAGTCGGTTTCGACGACGTGTAGAAGCCGTTATTGCCTTTAATTATAAAATTAAAGAAAGAACTTTATGTCATTTTGTTCTCAAATAGCTGCCGCACCCTGTACCTGATAATATTCGCCTTAAATTTCGAGAGAAATTCACAGTAAAAGTTTTGGTTTGAGCAACTGTTTCCAGACGAGGCATTTCAAACCTGTACATCAGGAAATGGAAATCTGTAGCTTCTAATTCGGATATTCATGTCTCCGAGTGCTCAACGAAGCGATTGCTTCCTTATCTGAATGAGAAATACCCAGCTGGTCACTTCATCTTCTGGCCAGATCTTGCTTCTTGTCACTACGCCAAAGCAAGTCTCAAGTGCTTAGAGGACAACAAAATTCCACCTTGTGCTCCCCAAATACGCCCAATTGAAAAGTTTTGGGCTCATTTAAAGGAGAAGGTGTATGAAAATGGTTGGACTGCCGATTCTGAAGACCAGTTGATTCGCAGAATCAACACTAAAGCAAAGCAGTTTAACAATTGATATTTCAGGACATTATTTGCAAATTTTAGACAAAGAATAATGCTCGCTAACTCTTATGGCCTCAATAGTTTGATATAATACAATAGTTATTGTGTTATTATGATCCAGTCTTTGTTCAGATCTCCGTCAATTTGGAGGTCTAATTAAAAAGTTATGATGGTCTTAAAACTTGTGCACTTTTTTAGTGGACACACCTTATATAAATGGAAAAATGTTTGATATTAAATTGATTTTAAAACAACATCGATACGAAATTGTTCCGCGACAGTTTTATCAATCGCATGCATTTCCCGTTGTTGTTGGTGAAGGCGTCAATCCAGCTGCATTACATGGCTTACTAGCGACACCATGGAACTGAGTTCATGTTCGAGCAAGTTCTCGGTTATAACGATAGATATGGAGGCCGGTCAATCGGCCATTAGGGTTCAAAGCGTTAAATATTTAATATTACTAATATATTGTTTCTAAGTCTTTTTATGTTGTATCTGGTGTCAGGTGTGAATGCTAGCGGAATCTTCGTGCCACTTATGTGTGTGTGTGTGTCTAACTATCGAAACAAGCGGCTCTATTTATGTATGAGTCCCACCAATTAAACAGTTCAGATTATTGGAAAAAATTAACTTGAAACGTTTTATTACAACATCTTCCTTTAATTCTGCGTTGCTGTTTATTACTCACTTGAAAAATATTTCATTAATTATTTTAAAAAAATATTTTTTATACTTTTATTTCAATTAATATTCGATAATTTTTAAATATTATTTAATTATTTATTTTAATTTATTTCTAAATATTTCTTTATTTAAACTTTGAAATATTTTTTTTAATTTCCAGTTAAAATTTGATAATTTTCCAATAAATTATTTTAAGCTAATTATAGAAATATTTTTTTTGAATTTTGAAATATATTTTTTCATTTTATTTAATTATTTTGTTTTGTTTTCAGTTTAAATTTGATAAATTTTAAATATAGAATTTTTTTAATTTTGAAATATTTTTTTATTTTATTTAATTATTATTTCAGTTAATATTTGATAATTTTTAAATATTATTTAATTAATTATTTTAATTTATTTGTAAATATTTATTTATTTAAATTTTTTTAATTTCCAATTTGATAATTTTTGATAATTTTCCAATAAATTATTTTAAGCTAATTATAGAAATATTTTTTTTGAATTTTGAAATATATTTTTTCATTTTATTTAATTATTTTGTTTTGTTTTCAGTTACAATTTGATAAATTTTAAATATAGATTTTTTTTAATTTTGAAATATTTTTTTATTTTATTTAATTATTATTTCAGTTAATATTTGATAATTTTAAAATCCATTTTTTTAAAATTTTTATTTCATTAAAAATTTTGATAATTTGTATTTCTTTCTCAGTTATTATATTCAATATTTTTTAAATATTATTTAATTAATTATTTTAATTTATTTCTAAATATTTCTTTATTTAAATTTTTAAATATTTTTTTTAATTTCCAGTTAGAATTTGATAATTTTCCAATAATTTATTTTAAACTAATTATAGAAATATTTTTTTTGAATTTTATTTAATTATTTTGATTTGTTTTCAGTAAAAATTTGATAAATATTCAATAAATTATTTTAAGTTAAATATAGAATTTTTTTAATTTTAAAATACATTTTTTAAATTAAAGAATATTTTTTTAAAATTTTGATAATTTGTATTTTTTCTCAGTTAATATTCGATAATTTTTAATTAATAATTACAATTAATTTCTAAACATCATTTAAGATCCATTTGATTATTAATAATTTATTAAATTTTTTTAATTATTCAATTTTGAGAATTTATAAAAATCGATATTTTATTTTGAAAATAAAATAATCTTTTTAAGAAATTAATTGAAAAAAAATTATTAAATATTTTCTATAATCATTAAAAAGTAGCAGAATAAAGATCGAATGTCCAAACGCAGAACAAATCAAATTTTCCATAGACTATCACTGGTAAACCGGTGGGAAAATCCAAACAAAACTCTCAACGTAAATTTCCAACAGAATAAATCTTACACGAAATTGTTGATATAATCGGATTTCCGATCGAAGAGCATGTACATGTCACTGGAGGCCGACCGCTGAGTGAAGTAGACGTTGTCGCGCAACTTGCCGCACTTCGGTTTGTCTTCCGATCCGTCGTAGATGTCGGCGATGTCCTGCCAACTCGAGATCCGATACGGGGGCTGCTGACTGGTGGCGCTGGCGGGGCTCGTGACGCTCGTGGAGGTCGAGTCGCTGCTCGGGGACATGACGCCCGACTGGGACTCGCTATTGTTGCCATGGTGATGAGAGTGGTGCTGCTGTTGGTGCTGCTGGTGCTGTTGCTGGTGGTGGTGGTGGTGATCGTTGGCGTTGATGATCGAGTGAGACAGCGAGAGAGGAGGCGGCGGCTGCGCGTGGCTGTGGTTGGTGGTCGTCATGAACACGGGCGAGTTCACCGGATAGATCAGCGGCTGCATGCAGTGTATCGGGAATACATTGATCGGTTCGCTATACCTTAGTCGAGGAGCGGTTTCTGTGTTCCTGTTGTGTTGTTGTTGTTGTATAGCATCATTGGTATTCATTTCGGTTGGTGGAGATTGAAATCAAAAAATCTAAAATTGGAAAAAGGGCTGAAATTGGAAAAGACGATAAAAACCGAAAAAACATTAGAGATAAACTTATTAGCGATATAGTTTGGCAAAAAGTAGAAATACAAAAAATCTAAAAGAGAAAATAAAAATGATTAAAATTGAAAAAAACCTGAGTATTTTAAATAGAGCGAAAAAGAAAAAAAAAGTATAAAGGAACCGGAATAAAGATTTGCCGAAATTACAAATATCCTTTAGCTATAGAAAGCGTATAAGTATCGAGAAATTTATAACATAAAAAAACTCAAAATGAAAAACAAAATAATGAAACGGATTTTTTTAAAGGAGACAAGAAAAAAACCCGAATAAATTCCGATAAAACCATGGATCAAAAAGCGAAAAATGGTATCTAAAAAAATAGAAAAAAAATGCTAAGAACTCAAAAATATACAAAAAAATAATTAATTAAATTAAAAGAGAAAAAATCAGAGAAAATTGTGAATATTTCCTTAGATAGACAACAAGAAAAAATCTACTTAAAAAAAGTATAAAATAAAAGGAAAAATGACAAAATCGATGCGTTTATTTTATCATCCAAAAATAAAGCGATAATCAAATAAGAAACGGAAAAAATAGTTTCCCATGTGAAATTCATTGTAAATTAAAATTGAAATCAAAATCACGAACAAGTTAAACAATTTTTGGAACCATGGAAAGTTGGAAAAAAATCGAAATTTCGATTTGAATGCGAATATAACGAGAGATAAATAAATAAGAAATGTCATTGGAAAAAAACGGTAGAAAATACGGATAAATTATCGAAAAAATGGAGAAGGTGCATGACTTACACACCCGAGTGATCGAATTTTGTATTATTGTAAATAAAACACGTGTAAATTAAAACAATTTTCTGGATTTTTACGGTTGTTAGAAAATAACGGATTCGGAAATTAATTTTTCGTTTGGTTTAGGAAATGTAGAGAGAAAAAATTATATTAGAACTTTTTATTATGTTAAAAAAATATTTTAATCTTTATCAAGTATTTTTATTGGAATTAGAAATTTGTTTGTTAAATATTTAATAAATTAATGAAATAAATATTATTGAGTCACATGAGCGCTAATGTCATACTTTTGGAAAATAATTTAGCTTATTTTTAAAAAATATATATTATTAAAATAACATTCGGAAGGTTAAAAACATTTAAGAAGAGTATTTGTAAAATTTGAAGTAGTGCCAAAGTAGTTAATATTACATCCATGTTCTCAAAACAATCGAAAACTATTTATAGATTGCAAGCTAATTTGATTTATAAATTTATTTCTCATTTGTGTAAAAATTTGTATACAGCTGCTATTTCGACACCATTGGAGCGCTACTTTCACAGAAGGATAGAAATGATCGGAAGAGAGTCATTGCAAATGGGTAACATTTGATGAGTAATCACGAGAAAGGCTACTGCTTAACAAGAAGTTATTGGCAATGTATTACTTTTGTCAGTATTTCAATCAAGATATGTACGGAAAGAGATTCATTCTAAGGACATATCACATAGCGATTTCATTCATGAAATTATTAACAGAACAATTTCAGAAGTGGATAAACTATTTATCAAGTCTAGATATGTTGAGTGTGATATTTTGTTGGGATATTAGGTGATCTTTAGATGAAAATAGAAATTAAAACAAGAAGTTGTTCTTATAAAAAAATATTTATTTGTTAAATAAAATGTTTACAGTTTCAAAAGTAGTTTGGGAACTTAACTTATTTATGATTTTATATGTTAGATAAAAATGGAGAAGAAAATTCTTCTGTCACTCTGATCTTAATTATATAGAAATATATTGTTAAAAATATATAAATATATTTGAATTCGCACCTTTTTATTCTCAAGGTCTTTCAGGCGAGTATTATTTTGACTTTGCGCGCTCTGTTTTTATATTATTTTGTTTAACACCTGGTAGTCTTTCGCAGCACACACAGATCTCAATTTTAAATCTCAGTCTTGAGAATAATCTTACACGAATATAAGGAGTTGGTTTAGGCTTTTCTAATAATATCACGCAAGCTTTAACTCTTGATTAATATTTCTTTTGAATCACGCAATAACTTTAAAATTCTTGCTTCCTTTCAACAATAATTAAAATAATCCTTGCACACAATAACTTCAAAATTCTTGTTTCCTTTCTTGTACTTTTTAAAAATTCAGTAGTGGTGGATAAGTACATAATTAGACCTCCTTTTATAGTATCTTTTAAATTTAAAATTCTTTCTATTTATTTATAAAATAATCTAATTTTCTTTTTCTAAAATTATCCTTTTTATTTTATTAACTTATTTACCTTTTTTATTTATTTCAATTTACTTATTTATATAAGTTCTATATTTAATATCATAAAAAAGGATAAATAAGGTTTTATTATATCCATTAATTAAAACAAAATTTATTAATTTTTTATACTTGTATTTTATACTCAACAATTTAATGAAATTATTTTTATAAAATCTTGTTTTAATTAAACAGAGTAAAATAGAAGTATATTATAATCTCATTCTGTAACAATTGATGAGCAATTGATTTCTTTTAGAGGGATGTGTATTTTCAAACAATATATGCCATTGAAGCCCTCGAAATATGGCTTAAATTTTTTTGCAATGTGTTGCAATGATACAAGATTTGTGTATGGAATGAAATCCTATTTGGGTAAGGAAGGAAATGAAGTAGCAACAAATCTTGTGCAAAAGGTTGTCGAAGACCTCATAGCACCTCTGACAAATTCAGGAAGAAATCTCACAACAGATAATTTCTACAAAAGCATTACTCTAGCGAGGGACTTGAAAAGAAAAGGCATGAGCTTTGTAGGCACTATTAGAAAGCACAAGCGAGAGATCCCTCCAGCTGCTTTGCATATCGTACACATTGCGTTTTCAATAGAGTCTACTTATTGCAGTTTTCCTTTTACTTACAATTAATGGAAAGTAGTACACTGGTGTACTTCAAATATAGTTGTCCTAGTCTGTTATAAAATCGTGGAAAAATACGGTGGGGTCAGCATATGACCCCAAGGATCCCAAACGTAACTTTTTTTCGGAACCTCTATGGGTTAAATATAAATTATATATAAATAATTTGGTTTAATTTAATTAAAAGTATAAATAATTAAGATTAGAATAATACGTATTTATGATGGAAAAGATAATAGAATTTATTTAAAAATAAATAAGAAAAAATATATATAAAAAGATAAAAGGAGAAAGAAATTGTAAAAAAGAATACTCAAATTATTTTCAAATGAGAAAAAGAAGATTAGAAAAGGTTATATCAAAACCAAAATTATTTTAATTAAATTTGGACGTTGAGCTAAACTTTAATCGGTCTTTTCGAGATCATTAATAGACTTTGATCTGTCATGTCGAGATCGTTGTTATAAAAAAACGCTCCACTTTAATTACAAAAAAACCGAAATCCAAAGACTGAAACTGAAATTTGAAGTTCGAAAAATTGAAAGTGCGATTTAATTATATAAATTAATATAATATTTATATTTTTATATACCTAAATAGCTTGAGTAAGTGAATACACTTCTCATTCTATCTAAATTGCAAATTCAACATATAAGATTAAGTTCCTATTAAACTATTGTAATTATTGTGATAAATTATTAAATATTTATAAAATACTTCTCGACTCTTTAATTTTCATTTTATTAGCGTTCGATCACTCTAATACCCCAACAGAGATTGCAACTAGAATACCGAAAAGGAACAGATCATTCGAATACAGATATGTTATCACAAAACAGGTGGGATACATGCACGCAATGCTTGATGGAACTTGAAGAAGCAAAGACAAAAAAGATCAAAATGCAAAAATTAAAAGTATTAGATACAGCAGATATATCAAAATATTAACAAGGAGTCATGGAAGACAAAAACTTTATGATTAAAGATAATATAATAAAGACGAACAAATGGAAAATTGGATACATGACTCAGGCAGAGAAGAAATGATTATAAAGATACATACGTTGTTTTCTCACACTGGTAAAGAAAAAGTAACAAAATATATTGCAGAAAAGTATGACATGACCAACCAAAATGAAATGATAAAGGAAGTAAGTGAACGATGTGAAGCATCTCAGAAAAGCAAAAATATAAAACAAATTACATTAATCGTAAAAGAACCATTTTAGAAATTATATACAAATATTTTTAGACCATTGAAAGAGACAAGGAGAAAGAAAAAAATACATCATCACAGTTATCGATTAGTTCAGTAGATATATTTCATTAACAGCTGTTAGTAAACAACGTGAAACAACTTTAAAGAATATTATCATGCAAAATAGATTATACGGTTTGAAGCTCCGAAGGTAATAAAAGACATGACTGAAACTATGAACATTAAAATGTGTTACACTTTACCATCACAACTCAAATGGAATAGTAGAAACACAATTCTGGACTGTAAGAGAACATATAATCGCAGAATCAGACTAGGAAGAACTACTACCAGAGATGGAATTCAAATTAAACGCTACTTTTCAGGAGACAATATAGAAGAGTCCAACTGAAATTATATTTCAAAAGAAAATATACAAGGAAAGATGGCAAGGTCAGGATATATAAAATTTCCAAAAAAAGTATGGAAGAAACATCATTCAGAAGATGCTCCAAGGTCAGTGATGAATTACAGGTCAAAGTGGAATCAGGTATAAAAGGAAGATACAAATATGAAGGACCATATAAAGTGATTGAGAAAACACATGCCAGAAGATACAAACTCAGACATTAAAATAGAAGAATTTTGAATCGCAATGTTGTAAAATTGTGAAATTTCTTAAAGAAGGGGAATATAAGGAGTTCTATAATTTTTTTTAAAATGAGTTGTAAAATTTCAAATGACGACGAACAGAAGCAATTTCCTTCAGAACATTGTAAAATTCCGAATTTTTATAAAAAGTTTAACAAAATCAGATAAAGTGATTCTAAGTTGAAATTCCGAAACGATTTTTAATTTTTCTTGCACAAACCAATAATATCTAAATAATTATAAATATTTTAATATGTTTGTGAGAAATATTTTAAATTGTATGAATGTAGTTGTAAATTTCATCCATCGATTATTAAAAGAACAATAAAACAAGATTTTTGAAAATTTATTATTTGATAATTCTGATTATTAACACAACATTAGTTGTTTTAAAATCTTTTTTTATAATTAAAAATGCAGTTTACATATGACCCTGCATAAGATGCAGAGTATCATGACAAGTAAACGTTGGCTTTAATCTGTCTATTGGTACCTTCTTTGGGCAACCATTGATCTTTAGGTCAAAGGTTTTCAAGTCGTCAGATCTGCTGCGTACCTCATAAGGTCTATCGTATGGTGGCTTCAGCAAGCCAGGGTTATCGGTCTTGATCCATACGTATTTGCCTTCTTTGAGAGCCTGTGGTAGAAAGATCTTGCAGGCCAACTGTTTATTTACAATTGGAATACCGAATTCGGTTATAGATCGTGTGACGTGGTCTTCTTTGTAGTGTTCCTGGTTCTCGTTGTCTGTGATGATGTCTCCTGGAAGTCTGGTGGAGGAGCCATAGAGGAGTTGTGCTGGAGAGGCCATTAAACCAGTTATAGTGGCGTTTCTTAATCCGAGTAGAACGATCGGCAGATCGCGCACCAACGTCTGTTCGCATGTTTCACTGTATGTTTTGAGCGCATTTTTAAGAGAGCGGTGGAATAGCTCAATCTTCCCATTGCACTGAGGGTGATATGCGGTGGTTTGCCTTACCAAATCTCTCACATGTGGTTTTGAATTGGCTCGAAAGAAATTGTCTGCCCTGATCAGTAATGATGATTTCTAGTGGTCCAAAGCGAGAGATCCACGTGTTTGTGAGTGCTTTGCAAACAGCGGTGGATGTGATATCATTGATTAGAACCACTTCGGGCAATAAGGAGTGCCTGTCGATGAATGTCAATAAATAGCGCTTACCTTCTGCCATCGGCAAAGGGCCAACAATGTCCATGTGTATTACTTTGAATCTGCCTCTGCCTGGAAGTTTTCTAAGTTTCGATTTAGTGTATCTGGTTATTTTTATTGATTGACACTTGAGACATTCTCGGGTCCATTTCCGGAGGTCTGCTTTCATCCTTTTCCAAACATAGCGGGCTCGGATTAGATCAGTGGTTTTGTTAGCACCGGGATGAGCGATGTCATGCAGTCGCTGAAACTCAGAATGGCGAAACTTGCTTGGTAAAATGACTCCTTTCTTTCCATTGGCTACGTCTATTAGAATTCCTCCCTCTGTTCTGACTTTTAATTCATTGTCTGAAAGAAGATCATTTTTCTCTTTTTCTTGCTCGTTGATGAGATTAGATTTGGATATCATCGTTATTTCGATCAGATCTTCCTGGTTCTCGAATGTCCTTGAGAGGAAATCTGCAACAATATTCTCAGAGCCCTTAATGTATTGCAGCTGAAACGAGAATTGATTAAGGAATTCTATGTGTCTCCATTGTTGGATGGTTCCTTCATGGACTGAATGTATATGAGAGGATTTTGATCTGTTAGAATCTCAAAGGTGCAACCTTCTAGATAATGTTTGAACTTCTTGGTGGCCAGAAATATGGCGGAGGTCTCCGTCAAAGGTTGAATATTTTTGTTCGTCTTTTTTTAGATCTAGCGTCGAAAAGACTGTTTTCCCGGATATTCGATGCAGGATATCTGACATTTTGGACAGAGGGTAGCTGTCCGCTTGTGTTACAGAATTTAAAAGCCTGTAGTAACCGCAAGGTCGGTAGCTCCCGTCGGGTTTCTTGACGAGCACTAAAGGTGAAGATCAGGAGCTCGTGCTTCTTCTAATAGGCGATCAAATTCCTCGCGGATCGTGCTGAGAATGTGATTCCAAATTCTTCTCGGATTCTGAGCGATTTCAGGACCGTTTGTTTCTATTCTCAATGGCGGTGTGACCTCGGTTGCTGAGGGCGTGACGTTGTAGCATGTCATCGCTGATCCAGATATAGTGTGGTTTCTTGTTGAGATTTGATTCCTTTTGCAGTCGACAGAGAGGTCCTCCTGAGGTAAGTTAAAATCCCGATAAACAAAGAAACACCAATAGTATTTGGAGCGTATTGATGTAAGTGAAAAAGTCCACCAATAGATTCTTCGTCTCGATCTATCGTCGATCAATTTCATGTAATTAGCGTCATCGAAATTTTTGGCCAAAATGCACAAAAGTGCTTTCTGACTTTCGATCGCTTTGGTCGTTCGGTAGATTTCGCAAATCAATCCGCGAAAGGAAACGGCGTCCTTTAAAACCAATTGCAACATCGCTTCGATAATTTTCTTTTCCATTGCATTTATTTGTGAAAAAAATTGAATTGAAATTTAACTTTTTTAAATAACTTTTAATTTAAAACTGTAAAAATGATCCAGAATTTAATCTCTTAACTTTTTTAACAACTTTTCTCAGTATCCGATAATTTCTTTAAGTCTCTCTAAACGAATTTTGACTTCTAAAGATAAATATTCAATTCGTTAATCAATATTTACACAACAGATAATCTAAATGACGAATGAAACTGCAGTTCAATATTAATCGTTAACTCAACTGTATTTTTATCTAAGATAAATGTCAATAATCAATTTCATCAGAACTCAAAAGCGACACAAGATATTTATTGCAAAACACCCCTCATTCGACAGTATCATCTCTGTCCCGCGCCTCATCGATCTGGCGCCTGATCTCATCGATCTCCTGCTCCAACTCGAGTGTGGCCTGCTCGATCTCGTAGTTCTTGCCCACCAGCCCGACCCAGCCCTCCTCGAGCGCCTTCAGCCTCTCGCCCGCCTCGGTCTGCTCCTTCTTGCGGCCCCAATTCGTCTCCTGGATCTCATGTTGCTGCCGCTTCTGTCGCTCCTCCCCTTGCTTCAACAAGTACTCGAGCGTCTTGTTGTCCGAGTTCTTCCAGGCGCTCGCCCCGTATCGAGCCAGCGCGTCCAGATTCCTGTAATAAATAAATAAAACTTGAAATATGTTTTGAATGTCAATCGGTAATTGATTCCTCAATATTTAAATGAATTTATGTTTAGAGATAATGCTACTCCTGGAAATTAACGAAAAAATTTTAATCATATTTCTTTTTGGACCACAAAAAATGGTATATAGATTTTACTTTGCAATATATATAGTAAGTCACCGACTTACGTGATCAGTAAAAGTACATGTAAAATAATACGGTTCTAGGACAAAATATCACTCGGACAAAACATCACAATCGCCAAATATTACAAATGAAATTATTGCAATATATTTTAAACATTTAAAATCTTAATGATAATTGTGAGTAATGCTTGAATTGTGTCTCTCTACTCCGATGGTTAATCATATTATCTTATTATATGAAACTAATTTAATTTAAAGGTATATTCCGTTACAGTACCATAACTCTAACAATAAACCAAACCTCTATCCCTTACCATAATCCTAACGTAAACCCTAAAGATATTTACGATGTCTTGTTCTAATGATGTTTTGTCTTGTGATGTTTTGTCCAGTTACCAATAATACATGTATTGGGTTGGTCAAAAAGTAATTGTGTTTTTTACTAAAATATTTACTATCAAAAATGACATGGGTGCACAAATATTTTTACACGATATACTGTCCATTATTTTCAATCACTTTTTTCCACCTTTCCGGTAGCTTCATTATTCCTGATTCATAAAAACCTTTGCCTTTGTCAGCAAAAAAGCCGTCTAGGAACGATTTGATGTCATCATCACTGGTGAATGTTTTTCTGTTTAAGGAATTCTGCAGTGATCTAAATAAGTGAAAATCCGATGGGGCCAAGTCTGGAGAATCCGGTGGGTGTGGCAAAACCTCCCAACCCAGTGATAAAAGTTTCTGGTGAGTTGTCAAACTTGTATGCGGTCTTGCGTTATCATGCTGAATTTTCTATTTATTCACAAAAGTTATAACATTTCTGTTTATAATTTAACGTAGTGTTCTTAAAATAATTAGAAACCTTCAAAATCATTGTCACTACCTTGTGTTCATTTTGTTTTACGCGCATACAACCCAATCTCTGATTTCAGTATTGCATTTTATAGATCTAAAATCGGCGTATATGCATACACGGTAATAAAAAGTCATATAAAAATATTATTTTATTCTAAAATTTGGAATTATTTTAATAATAATATAGGAATATTGTCTTAATATTTAATTTTTTTTGATGTTAAATAAATGAATACTAAAATTTAAGAAAAAAATAGTAATGAATTAAATAAACATTGAAAATGTTTGGAGCGTGTATGTACACATAATTAAAAAAATTAATTAGTTTAAAAATTTAATATATTATAGAAAAAAAATGTTAAATTATTATACATGTGTTTTTGTGAAACGTTTTGTTATATTTATGTAAGTGTAATTATGTGAAAAGGAAAAGAAAATGCTGATGTTTAAATATGGTAAATAAGCGGAATCTCCGCAAAATTTTCTGAAAAAATATATTGATTCAAATGACGTACAGTGATTGTAAATCTCTATCTTTATCTAATGAATTTAAAGAAATTCTTGTCGAATTTACGTTAAAAGCTCTGAAAAAAAGAACCAGATAATCTTTACGAATTCGCTGTAAACTATTTTCGAACGCTATTAAAATTTGGAATTATCTTTGTAATAGTATTGGAAAACATTCCCCTGATTTTTAATTTCTTTAATGATAAATAAATTAATACTAAAATTGAAAAAAATAGCAATGAATTGAATAAACATTGAAAATGTTTGGTGCGTGTACATATATGTATGTACACCAAAGCCCCGCTATGTGTCCATTCGCTTTTGCGTCGATTGATTACAATGAAAACGTTCTGGAAAAACTTCACGATATTAGATGGGATTAAATATATTGCAGGATCTTGGAATGAAGTGTCCAAGAAAAGCATGAACGGTTGTTGGCGTAAATTATGGCCGGAATGTGTACGTAGCACATTGGAAAATGACACGAATAATGAGAGGATAACTGCAATTAAAGAGATAGTTGACTCAGCATCCGCATTGCAAGTTGAAGGAATGGAGGTCGAAGATATAGAAGAACTATTGGATTCGCACAATGAACAGATAACAACTTCTCAATTAATGGAAATTGAATTTCCGACAGCACACAGCAGTGATTCTGAGGAAAAATCGAAGATATCGCCGTAGAACAAACGTTAACGACGAAACGTTTAGCTCAAGCTCTTCAATTAATTGATCAAGCTCTGCAGATATTCAATCGAGATGACCCTAATCACGAAAGAAGTTCCAGGGTGAACAGATCAGTTCTGGGTAGCATGAATTGCTGTAGAGAAATTTATGCGGAACAAGAGACATGCAGCACAAATCACTTTGTAAAAATGTTTTAGAAAGTAAATTTTGATTTTGAAAAAAGTTTCGATAATTATATTTGTAATGCACACTCACTTCTACTGATTTTATATTATTGATTAGTTTTAATGGATTAAGAGCGCAATTTTCGTACTATTTCTTGATAAACATTTGTTTTAGTTTGATTTTTATTCAGATAGACATATTGTAACAGTCTTTCTGATCGATATTACACATATTCGTTATGCGTCGACACTCATTTAGCGTCTCAATTTTCGGAACCGAATAGAGACGCAAAGCGGGGCCTTGGTGTATATGGACATAATTACAAAAAATTGGCCGCAATACAAAAAACGTTATCGTTAGACACGAATTTCGAAAAGAACATATCGAGCGTCGATAATATGGGCGATGTGGAAATCGACCATAGAAAATCCATTCGTGAATTGACGATATCGGCAGAAAGTTGGAATCCGCACGACATCATCTTACAACACTCGCAAGACGTTATTCAGGTGTCCGAAAAATCTGAAAGAGAAAGAGGAACGGCACTCGTAAGGGCCATAATTAAAGGTTGTAAGAATGCAGCTACAATTGGACCCGCCCTCCTCGCGGTCATGTATTACGATGGTGCCGAAAACAGAAGCACGCTTCCCGATTTCAGAGAAATTCGAAATTTAATGTTATTATATTAATTTAGTTGTTATAATTCAGCGTTTTTGTCCGCGCTTTTTTCAACACGCGCCGATTTTATTCATGGTGTTTTGTCGTAGATCGAGAAGTGAATCAACCGCATAAGTTGAGGACTGGCTGGACATATATATTTTGCCGAATTCCCGACCTAGACAATCGTTTACAAATATTTTCTAATTATAATTATGGAATTAATATTAAAAATTTATCGATTTAATTCGAAAAAATATCAATTTAATATGAAAAATTGTGTATTTGATATAATATTGATATTTTTTTTAGTAAGATTGATATTTTTTCATATAGTTAGTTAATTCGCCAGTTGCATCATCTCATTGAACCATATAAGAGCATTCTCAAAGAAAAAAAATGAGACTCACCTCGACTTGACCTCCAGGTGCACCAGCTGGGCCTGGTCGTTATCGAGTGCCTGCGTCCAGGCCTTGATATCGGTGATCTTGGTTGCGGGAGGCGGCGGCAAGTCGTATCGCCTCATGCTGATGCGTTCCATCGGGATCCGGTTCGATATCCGGTCGAACTCGGTCCTCATGATATCCGTCTCCAATGGCAGCGATGGCAACGTGAGATATTCGAGATAGTTTTTCGTCGGTCGATAACGACGCACTTCGTCTTCGACGAGATTCAAAGCGGCTTCTTTGACGCCGGGTTCATCGTAACCTTTATCTGTGTAGGGCAGTGCGTCCACTAGAACTCCATTATCCAAAAATGCCATTGTTGAAAATACGTAATTTAATTTTTTAATTTAATTATGTTTTTTGTTGTGAATTTAATTTGTTTGCCGAAAATTAATAATATTATTTAAACAAAATTTTGTTTGAAATATTAATTGGAATTTTATGAAGCGTAAAAAAAATAATCATTAAAATAATCATAATCAACTAACACCAACACTTTTTTTGATAAAATTATTTCAAGAAAAAATCAAATTATACAATTTTCGAGTATTCTCAACTTTTAAATTTTAAAAAAGAAGATAAGATAAATTTCGAAGACAAAACACACTGAGAATTGAGAAAATTATGAGCTATAAATTTTTAGATAGAGTACTACGAATAAATTATATAGAAAGAAAAAGACAAGCTATTTGGAAGATTTTATTAAGAAATCTTTAACAAATAATTTTTATTTACTTATTGTTGTGTGTTTTTAAGTAAAAGGTTTTCGTAAATTTATATATATATTTTTAAAATGAAAATATGTTTTTAAGAAAAGTTATTTTAAGTATAAAAATGTGTGTAAGAAATTTCTAATTATTTTTTATGTAACTTAAAATTTTTATTTTATAATATAAAATGTAAATTCAAGTAATTTTGATAATGTAATACATTTAAATATTGTTGTTTTATAAAAATTAAAAGGTTCACAAATAAATTAATTACCTAACGTTTTAACCCTTAAATGCATGATGCTATATATGTACATCTGTGTTTTTTTCCTTACATAATTTCTAAACGGTAATTCAAACACAGTATTTTTGCTTTTAGTATGTGCTAAAAAATATCTATATTAGTTTTTGAACGCAAACTTTCAGGATATGACAGTACACTTTTTTAACTGTCAAAATTTGACAGCTTGGCGCATCACTTTCATATACATTTATTGTATTTAAAAAGGAAAAACTTAAGGGTTAACTCTATGAATCTAAATAACTTAAATCGTGATTATATTAATAATTTAATGATTTAATTTAATTTATTATATCATTTTAAAATTTTTATTTCTATTTACATAATTCATATTTTTAAAATCTAAAATTCTTATATTGGTGGCATGAGATCAGAATTTTCATAAAATTTCTTATATAAAAAGAACATGTCTTGTGTTAAGAATTAAATGATTTATTTATTCTTTTTGTAAACTAAATCTAAAGCAGTTATTTGTTCAAATCTAGAAATCTAAACATTTTAAATTTCAATCAATTAAGATTTAAATCAATTAGAATTTTATTATTAAATAAAATTTCAAATATTCTATGAATAAAAAAAACAAATATAAAATTTTTAATAAAAAATTAATTTATAACATAAGTATACAATACCAATACCATACATAATAATGTTAAGGCAATAAAATTTATAAAATAATAAAAGTATTAAAAAGATAATTTTTGTTTTAATTAATAGATAAAATAAGATTTTATTTATCTTTTTCCAAAATAAATATAATTCATATATAAATAATTAAATTAGGAGTAACTGGAAAGGTAAATAATTAATAATAAATTAAGAGATATTTATTAAAAAGAAATAATCCAATTATTTTAAAAGGTAAATAAAGAGAAATCAAATTAAGAAGAATAGTATAAAAAGAAGAAGGTTTTAAGAGAAAGACGAATAATTTTTGATAAGAAAAAAGCCCTTAATTATATAATCAAAAGATGAACTATAATTAGTTAAAAGAAAATAAAAGTACAAGAATTACAGTTAAGAAAGAATTAACAACGTGAGTCAACAACTGTCTAACCACATTGATAAATATTTGTCTACAACAGCGATTCAACAGCTGTTCAGTTGATAGTATAAAAAGAATAGAAATTAAAAGGAAAAACTTATCAGCTGAAAATTGATATTGATCAAGTGCACATTCAAAGCTCTAGTTGTAGAAATTACCTCAATTGAAATTATTAAAAAGGAATCACTGAATAAGAGAAAAAAGTAATTTCCAGAGTATTGGAACATATAATTTATATATTTTTATTAATATATTTCTATTTAATCCAAAATAATTCGAGTAAGAGAATACTCTTCTCGTTTTATCTAAAATCTAAAATCAGCATATAAGATTAAGATTCTTTTTTTAAATACGTTTTGTAATTATTGTAATAAAACAAATAAATATTTATAAAATAATTCTCGTATACTTTATTTTCATTTTTACTAAAAATTAGATCACCCAGATACCCAAACAATAATATGAAACAAATAAACTTTAGTGAATTGCTAAATTTAATGAATTATAATTTGAGAGCAGCACATTAACGTATGACAAGATGATTTTATTTATAATATAAATAATTTTATTACAATTAGTCCAAAAATTATTATTTTAAGGTGAATTAAAAATAACTTTGAGAATGCTATGCCAATAAACCTTTTATAATGTTCTGTAACCATATCTCAATCAAGGAACTTTTATTTTCTAACTATTTTTGCAATTTTTATTTTACAAAAATCAGTTAGTAATTTTGATTTTCTGTCGTCGTAGTTCATTTGTCCACTAGTAAGATAATTCGTAGTCAGAGATGGCTTTTTTCATGTACATTATAAGTTTAGCTTTCCGTAAAAAATATTTAATGTCGTAGTTTTACTTTCCGCAATAATACACCTCCGATCATATGTTATAAGCCATATACTTTTTTATAAGCTATGTAAATATAATATTAAACGTTTGATTAACACTCGTTAATCTATAAAATTATTATTATAGTGCTGTAAGTAAATGAAAAAAAATCAAAAATATTATACTTACTAAAAGCATTTGCACAAATATCACTATATATGAAATCTGTTATAAAATAATAAGATCATAAAAAATGAACAACCTGTTATATCTCCGTAAAAGTATTTAAAAACAAACACATTACAACATATATTTTATTAAATACAATATAAAATAAAACTAATTATTTGTATGACAATCTTTACTTAAATTTTTATTTTAGTTTTGTATTTTCTCATTAGGATATCGCATAAATTTGTCTACACAGTACTTTTCTTTATTAATCTCTATTTACATTGTTATGAATTAAAAAATGCTATGAAAAATTTTGAAAGGTTATATTAAATATGCACAAATTAACATTTTTATATAATTAAATATGTAACGTTTTTAAAAAAATTACTCAAATTAAGAAGATCAATTAAATCGCTAATAATAAAAATTTTTGGAGAGTTTTTAATATAATATAAAAAGTAAAATGTATAATTTTTATGTGGAACGATTTAAAAAAAAATTAATAAAATTAAATGAAACGATTAAATATTTTAAAATGTTATCGTAATTTAAAATTGATTTATAAAAGTAATGAAAAAATCAAATATGAATATTTATAAGTATTTTTATTTATATCGGTTTAAGATTTATAAAACAAAAAAAAATTATAAAAAAGTTTCTCCAAAAAAATAATAAGTTTGTTTAAATATTAGATTTAAACATTTTTTGTGGTATAATAAAAGTTTTGATGTCAGAAATATCTCATAGTAATAATTCCGACGATGTCCCTAGAACCTCTAATACACATAAACACGCAATGCTCATTTTATCTATATATTTATTTTTTATTTTATCTTTGTTTACTTTAGTTTTATAAATAAAAATTATTATTATAATTTATTTCCAAAATATAACATAAAATCTTTTAAATTTCAAATAAACTTATAATAATAATAGTAACATATTGGTAACGATATAATCGTATTATTTAATTAAAACATTTATTTCATATATCTATTGTAATGTCTATTCTGTAATATTTTTTTGAAAATTTGTAGTAAAATCTATTTAATTTATATATAAAAATCAAGTAGTCATGATCTTTAAATTAATTTAATAATATATAATTTTTTTTACACATTCAAAGTCACAATTTTTTTTAAATTTCATTTAAAATTTTAGAAATTATTTATGCCTTATTTTTTGCTAAATTTCAATCAAATATAAGGTTTTGAGCAACTTTAGTTTCAGTTGTTTACGGCACATTTTCTTATTGAAAGGATGAAGTGGAAAATATAAAAGGTGAAAGAAAACTAGTGAATTTCTTGAACTTTGCAGAGCAGAATAGTCGACCAGCACTCTGGACCATAATTGCAAGCGATAATCTTCATCTACTGTTCAATAAAAATCACAGTAACTTACAATTATCAAGCCAGATATACACTGAGTGATAGTACATATTACAATTATAACAAAAACTTTAAAACTTAATTTTTATATGAATATAAATATTGGAAATATAGGTTATTCGAATTTTTAAATTACGAATTTTATTTGAGTCATACAAAAAAAGAGTATTATTCGATGAGCAGGCATTCACTCTCCACTATAAAATGAGCCCTGGACGAATCCAAAAAGTCCGAGCTTCACAACTTCGATCCGTCTCTACTACCACCGTCCGGTCTTCGGGACCACCTGAGGATCTGGTGGATCATTGCTACACATAAAATATAATCTAAATAAATATATTCCTTGTTGAATCGAATACCTCACAAATAATAAAGAAGAAAATTAATTAAATCTCTTTCAAATGTTTTATTTATCTGAAACGGTTACTCGATCAGCCGATTAATAATTCTAATTACATGCTTAAGCTTGGGAAATTTTCTAAAATAAAATTTCGATAGTTGAGGAAGTCGACAGAAGTTGTAAAATGTTTTATTAAAATTGAATCTATCTTCACCAATCGATAGCGCATATGCCGATTTACATCCGTCAGTCCGTACCAAATTAAAGCCACTCTTTTGCATAAAGCAAAAAATATTTATTTCTAGAAAGTTCTCTTCAGTTCTACTTTCAGCGATGAAATTCAAATAGAAAACGGTTTTTGGAACTTGTTTTTCAACGAAATTATAACCGTTCAAATGGATATCGATAAATAAATTCGGGCTGCGTCGTCTAATCGGATTCCTTATTGCATTTTGATTAACAACTTTTTTCGGTACTTCCAACTCATCCTCCGATGTTTCTTCAATATCAAATAGTGGAAATTGTCGTAAAATGTCTATCGGATATAATAGTTTTTCATATCGCTTTGGATAATCACCAAAGTTGCTTACCATATAAAAAGATACTGAATATTATTACAAATATTTATTAATTAATCAATATTAATATAAATATGGATAGAACAAATATTATATGTACTTGAATAAAGTATCTATATTTTTAATTTTAATACTACAGTCGCTTGCAGATTAAAGTAGTAAAATGACATTTAATGGGGAAGTTGAATACTTTTTTTTTCATTTCTTTTGTGTTAAAAATGAATTATTTTTTATTTAAAGTGAATCATTTTATACATTTATTGAATTAAAACATTAATAAATATATATTTTAATCGCCAAAAATATCTAAATTCTCAAAACATTATACAATGGACTTCTTTGTATGTTTGTAGTAATTTCATATGTCCTTGTATTCATATTTGCAGCGATATTTTCAATTATTTGGTTCAAATTAGATTGCTTTGTTTCTGGTTGGTGCTGATTTGGGTTCGTAAATACTGCTTTAGTTTTGCGAAAAATGCCTCGATGTAATCCAGGAAAGGCGAATAGGGTAGCGAATTGATGATATTGTGATTTGATGCTGTATATCATGTGTATAATTGTGTATAATGATGGTACGACATTTAACCATACACAATTAACCATACGACATTTAACCATATGACAAATAGTCGTACGACATTTAATCATATGATATTTAACCATGTGACAAATAACCATGCAATATTTAACCATAGACAATTAATATGTAGTCAAAAATTAAAATAAATAAAATTAATATGATATATTAATAAAATAATAATTTTATAATTATAAAATTTAATAGTAAAACGTTATTTTGTTTTTAATTTGTAAATACGTTGTGTTTAATTTTACAAATATTTTTTCCTTTGACAAGATGTTATATTGTTTTATTTTTTTGAATTATGTAATTTTTCTTGAATATTGTTTTATTTTTATGAAATCTTATGTTTACAATTTACTATTTTTGCAATATAATAAAGATGATAAACAATTAACAATGAAAAAAGATAAAAAATGTATAGTATTTTATTTTTTAGTATATAGTATTTTTATTTTATAGTATTTTAATATAGTATTTTATTCCGGCTGTTTAGGTGTATATATTTGTCTTTTAAAGCTTTTGTCTGCGAAATCGGCTTTAAAACGTTTGTATTCAAATTCAATATGGTTTTGATCGTTTCTTAAATGTTCCACTATTTTAAAAAGTGAAGGATGGTGGCACTCCATGGTTTGATGGAAGTCTCTGTACCAAAATTAGACTGAATTGTCAGTATGAGAGAAATCCCAATTTTTTTATAAAAGTGTAATTATTGTTTTTCTAATTAAATCTATTTTTTATTCAAATTTCTTTTCAAAAATATTTTAAAAATATTATTAATAAATATGTAAAATACAAAAAATCCTAATAATAAAAAATCAATGCAAAAAATACAATTAAAAATTTTGTCATTCTCTAACTCTAATTCATAACTTCTTCCATGCCTTTGGCTTTTTACTATGGATGAACCCATGTATCAATCTTCTTCCTTTCTTGAATTTTCCTTCTTTATCAACACTTTGTCCACATTATGAAAAATTCGTTTTGTCTCCTTCGTATTTTCGTTCTTTTCCTTCTTATCACAACTCAGTATTTCAAATTAATCAAAAGAAATGGCAAACATGTATTTACTCCATGATACATGAAGATCTCTTGGAAGCATATGAGAACACAGCTGGTAAAGCTGATAATTTTGAGGATCGGCTAAGACTAGCGTTTGAGAAGCCGAGAGCAGCCGCGACGGATTGGGAAAAACTGTTGAGTTATCGCAAAGGTGCTGATAACGCACAGACGTTTTTCAAAAAAGTAGACCGGCTGGTAAAAAATGTGTTTTCGCATAGACTCGAGGAAGAAGAGCTAAAAGCTCAAATGTTAATTCATTGCATTGATGATGAAGATGTTGTTCGTGAAATAAAATTACGGAAATTAAAGAGTGTCAAGGAAATATCTGAATTCGTTACACTCATAGACGAAATAAACCACGAAAAGTAGAACAAGATCAATGCTATCTGAAGTTATCGAGATGTTGTTCAAAACAGCATAGCTCCTGAGGTAACTACAAAATGGGTAAATCAGACTCAACCGAGAAAACAACTTTCAAGGGTGGAATCAACCGAGTCCAAATACTATACTTGTCATCAACCTGGACATTTCAGCAGGAATTGCCAACAAAGAAGACCTGTGCAGTGTTTGAATTGTCAAGAGACTGGGCACATCAGTCGAAACTGTCCTAACAGACAGCCAATGGTTTGTTTCTTGTACAGGAAAAAGGGAAATAGTCGAACTCAATGTCCAGAGATACGCTGTGCAAAATGTGGCCGGAATGGGCATTTAGAAGCGACATGTTTAGTGAATAATAGCAGACAGAATATTGGTTACGACAATGGAAGATCGAGAATGCAGAACACTGATCGGAAATTTAAAATCAACACAATGAACGAGGATGAAGAACTCACATTTGATGATAATGAAGAAAAAAACAATAAGCCGTACCCAAACGACTGGGCTCCGCCAATTGGGGAGTTGGTGGGAGTCGGATGCCACTGATCTTAGAAGATAATTCTCACGTAGTCGGATGTGCGAACGATGAATAAGGTCTATGGATTTGTGAAAAAGAAATTTGATTAAGTATTCTATGTTAACGCGTTGATTGAGGATCAGAAATCAGAGAAATGTTATAGTAAAATGCAGGGGCGTCCGAGTGTTACAGTGGAAATTCATGGGAAACAGTGGGAGTGTTTTTTGGATACAGGAGCAGGTGTTAATGTTATGAGTAAGAAGTATTATAATGATTTGAATAATTTGGTGTTAGAAAAATGTGATACAGTGAAAGCCGCTTAATTGGACCACTGGTTAACAGGACCAGCCGCTTAATAGGACTAAATTCTGTGGGACCGAATCATTTCCTATGCTTCGAATATTAAAGCAGCCGCTTAATAAGACTAGTAAAAGTCGGTTAATGGGACCGCTCATGAAACTGTTTGACCCTTCAAACAACATGGAAGTCATGAAAAACGTGTTTTTAGCGTAGGTCATACACCCACCCCAATCAACATACACATACACACGTAACAAAGAAGCAGGTCTTGACTGAATTTGTATTTACTGTATTTGTTCTTATATCTTTAGCTGCAGAGAGCACCTGCTACATTTGTAGCACATACACATGACACAGCAAGAGGAAAAGTGTCCTGCAAGCAAACGTACAGTTAGTGGCGTTAGCCCAATACACTTACCATCCCAGGTACGCATGTGTATGTGTCGCATAACTCGACATCAATCTTGCTAGAGCACAATGGGGAGGGTTGCAGACTGGCTGCTGACGAGAGCTACCCTCTTATGACATTGTCACCACCAACTTCTCTCTTGTAGCAACTCGAAAGGTGTACTTTGTCAAAAAATAACACCACTTCGCTTAATGGGACCAGTCGGTTAATAGGACCTGTTGGGCCTGGGATAAATGTGGTCCTATTAAGCGGCTTACACTGTATCAATTTGAGAGGTGCCAACGACGGAAAATTGAATGTATTGAGTAAAATAGAGGTAGAAGTAGATATATGTTAGAGAAGAAAAGTAGTACCATTTATTGTTGTGGAGAGCGTGGTTCCAGAACTGATCGGAGGCATAGTATCCAGGAAAATATTTGGTTATTCCATATAAAGAAATGAGTCTCAAGACAATAATGTTTCAACGGAAGCACATTGAAGTATGTGTAACATCGAGGCGAAAATTGGCAGGGTGATAAGGTCAGGAAAGAGATTAAAAGGAGCGTTAGATTGCATAAGTAAAGTAGATTCAAAACTGTTAGAGGTCATTCAGAATCAGGCAGAAGTATTCATGGCTGAAAATGGGATATCGGGTGTACCAGTTTAGCAAAACATCATATTAAGACGACTGGGGAGCCAATTAATTAAAAACCTTTCCGTCAACCAATGCATCTCGAAGAAAAATCATGGAGACTATAAAAAATTTGTATGATAATAATATCATTCGGAAATGTAATTCACCTTGGAACACACCATTAATTTGTGTGTGGAAAAAAGAGAAGAACACTTTTCGTATCTGTTTGGATTTTAGGAATTTAAATGCAATAACGGATATACAAGCTTTTCCGATGCCCAATGTTGATGAGATATTGGATGCTTTAGGAGGTGCAAAGTATTTTAGCTCGTTTGACCTTGGAAATGCTTATTATCAGGTTGAGCTGGACGAAGGATCTCAGGAGAAAATGACCTTTTCTACAAAGCAAGGACAGTATTGTTTTACTCATATGCCGTTTGGTATAGCAGCTGCGCCGGGAACTTTCCAAAAGATGATGACAAAGATAGTCGGAGGAATCAAGGGTGAGACTGTATACTTAGGTGACATCTTGGTATACACAAAAGATCGTGAGCAACACTATATTGTTTTGAACCAAGTTTTAGATAATATTAGGAAAGCAGGATTGCGGGTGAACCCAGAAAAATGTCAATTATTGAAACGGGAAATAAAATTACTAGGACATATAGTTAACGAAGACGGTGTTAAAACGGACTAGTTCAAGATTGAATCACTAAGAACGTTTGGGAAGCCAAACTGTGTTAAAAACTTACGCAGATTTTTGGGCATTTGTAACTATTATCGAAGATTTATAAAAGATTATGCAAAGAAAGTTAGAGTATTAGAACAATTATGCGGACCGAATAACAATAAAAAACTGAATTTAAAGTATTTCGTCCTTATAATAAGCATTTCCAAGGTCAAACGAGCTAAAATACTTTAAAATACTTTAAAAGCAAGCTAGAGTTAGCATTCGAAGAGATGAAGAATGCATTAATGATAAGCCCGGTATTGTGTTTTCCTGACATGAAAAGAGATTTTATTCTAGATACTGATGCTAGTTTCGACACCATTGGAGCCGTGTTAGCACAGAAGGACGATCAAGGAAAGGAAAGAGTTGTAGCTTATGGATCACGATCAATGAATAGTCACGAGAAGGGCAACTGTGTTACAAGAAAAGAATTGCTTGCCATGTATTATTTTTGTAACCATTTTAGACATTTTCTGTATGGTAAACGGTTTACTTTGCGTACAGACCATAAAGCAATCACGTTTATGCTGAACACTAAGAAGCCAATTACATCGTAGTTTCAAACGTGGATTAACTATCTGACCAGCCTGGATATGAAGTTAGAATTTCGAAAATGCTGATATACTGTCAAGCATGAATTGTGATACGTGTACTCAATGTTTGATACAACACGAGGAAGCTAATGTGAGGAATGTTTGGTGTGTGGATGTTTTTGTGTAGTGTTTGCATGTTTAAATGTTGTATGTTGATTTGAGATTGTGCCTCTCCTAACCAGATGGATTATCAATATTTAATTTCTTATAATCTGAAACTAATTTATTTAAATTTAGATTTAATATTCAAATTGTTAATTTTTATTATTGCAACTTTTAAATAAGTTTATTGATTTTATTTTTATAAATTTTTAAATAATTAAAATCAAATTAATATTTAAAAATGACTATAAAATTATTTTATTTCAGCCAATAAAATTTAAAGTAAATATTTTTAAATAAAATAATCTTCTCAAGTATAGTTCAGATTATAATGGGAGATATTGAAAATTGATTGATGGATCTAAGTGAAAGCAATACTATTGATCATCATAAAGATGATAATAAATGTGAATGTAATAAATGTTCTGTCAAATGTGTGAGTTCTCTTAACAAACCTTAATGCATTTTGGTTGCTGGTTGAAAATGAATATCCAACAATTTCCCAGAAAGTGCTGCGACTTCCCATGTATTTTCCAACTTCATATTTGAGTTAATTTCAATTTTTAGCTCTGACATCATCAAACACAAGAAACGAGCATAATTGCTGTCGGTAGAAGATGAACTTTGTGTGTCTGTCAAAAATACAATCGAATCTTAAAGTTGTGCAAGAAACACCAGGCTCATATTTCGCACAGAGTTTTTGATAAGAATAAATTTAGTCTATTCAAACATGTACAATTATTTTTTGATTTCATCAACGAAGATGTGCAATACTGTGAACAATATCCTTATAAATATTTGTTTTTCATTTAAAAAAATAAATGCTATTTTCTGTATGAGACAATTAAATTATTGTACAGGAGTTCCTCGAGTTAGATGAATGTTTCTGTGGAGTTCCGCTCCAGTAAAAATGTTGAAATACACTGATATAATTAAAAAAATTATTTTTTTAGCAATTAAAATAATGTTTAAAGTTCTTTAGTACTTCAATATTACCTATTTATATTAAATAAATTTATATGTAAATAATGAGACACTCGGTTGATTTATATATTTTATTAAACTTAAGAGTAGGAAATATTTTGAAAAATTTTTAATAATATTATTTTGAAACATAATCTAGCCTCAGAAAGTCAAATAATGTTGAAAGAACTGAAATTGCACTTTCTCAATTTTGAACAACTCTCGAATCTTGCAATACTAAACGTAAATTTAAAAAATAATTACTCATTTGTAATATAGATACAGTGTCCCGCGCATGTGAGTTTTCCATCCATGAGTCTAAGAGCTTTTTTTATTAGGCATCTACCGCATATCGAACACCGAAAACATTTTTCATGGAACGCTACTCCCCAAAATGGAATAAAACTATCGTCGTCAATATTGTTTTTGCATTTCTGAAAATAGAACTGTTAAGTGGAATTAATTGAATGATTAAAATATTATGTAAAAATTTGCCTTATCCTAGCATACAAATAAAATATAGTTTAAATAATAAATATTTTCTTATAATTACAGACATATAATTTATTCGTTTTAACATCACATGTAAACATTAGACATCAGATTAATAATTTATTTAAAATCACATAATTTGTAATTTAAATATTTCAACAAATATCAATATTTCATGAGAATTTCGTATAATATTTCAGATCTTTTATATGTTGTTGTAAAAGCGAATCTCTAAATAACAACAATGCATGTGAATAATATTTACAATGCTCTGTGATAGATTTGTTAAAGTTTCTCTCATTTGCTGCATTCAATTTCTTTTCTGAGTAGGACGACCTCATTTCCGATCATATATCATCTCAAATGGTGTGAATCCAGTGCTTCTACAAATGGTATTTCTTAGTCTAAATTCAACAAAGGGGATTGGATCTTCCCATTCACAACCGCATGACTTGACTGTTGAGTAAAGCATGTCTTTTGCAAAACAATAGTAGTTTAATTATTCATTAACCCTGGGGATAATTTGGTGAGCTTCGATATTTTCTAATCGCGAGAAGTGCACATAGTTCCTGTACGACCTCGCTCTGAAAAGCAGTATCTCTATCTGAGTGTATCCTGTCCGGGATTATCGAAATGCATGATCCACTTGTTGAACATGGATTCGCATATCGTTTTTGCAGTCATATTCTTCAGTGGTATCAGTATGGGCTATTTTGAAATGTTATCAATAATTTCCAAGAAGTATCTACATACCTTTTTACTTTCTGAAAGAGTTCCTATTACATCAATAGATATTGTTTGAAAGGAGTACTATGCCTTTAGGAATCCATGAGTCTTACTTCTGTCTGACTGTTGATTTTTTCGGCTCTGACACTCTACATTTTCCTATTCTTTTTCTAACATCAAAAGACGTATCTGGTCAGTGAAATTTCTCCTTCAAAAGAGCTATTGTTTTGCTGACTCTGATGTGCGCAAGCAACACATGGACATAACCGATGATTTTAGCTCTCCTGCTTTTTGGTAAAAGCAGTTTATAATCCCCTTAACGAATTATAATTCGTATATAATTATATAAAGCCAGCCTCCCAGAAATTGCAAGTCCTCCTGATTACGTCATCACACCTTGCCTTCTCTTTCTGCATTCAGAAGTTCTCCAGAATATTGATCTTCAAAGTTTTTTCATTCATAAATTTAATTATCAACATCAGATAATTATCATCCGTCTGACAGACCTCTTCTTCTTCCATTACTATCCACTGGCAGTAGATAAATGTTTTTTTTAATCATTTTGATTTTCATTATAATATTTAAAAATTTCGTTTTGCCTTCGGATTTTTGAGGTTAATTGTACATTGTTTGTATTGTTCTGACGCTCGTGATAGAGCATCCGTATTCCTTTGTTCTTCTCCTTTCCTGTATTGGATATCCATATCAAAGAGACTCCGTTCATTAAGCCACGAATTAAATTGGCTTGTACTCAGTGTTTTCATATTTATCATTCAGCATGGAGACTTATGGTTTGTTCTTATACTAAATCTTCTTCCAAATAAATAGAGTTTAAATATTTTTGTGTATTTATAGACACTTAGCAACTCTTTTCATTGCAACGATAATGTTGTTCTGCAGTAGACAACTTATGCAAAGCATAGGTTCTTACTTTTTATCACCACTTTGCACTTCAGAAAGGATGCATCCAATTGTATTGTCACATGGATCCGTATCCAATATGAGTTGGTCGTAGCTATTGAGAACTGCCAAGATTTGAGCGGTAATTACACATTGTTTCAAATGAAGAAACCTGTCACCCATGTAGTCTGACAATTGTAAAGGGTGTAATTTTGTAATATTAGCTTTGTTCCAACTGTCTTTATATGCCTCTTTTAATAATCATCAGTCTACTGATGAATGAATTTACAATAGTTGAAGCTGCTCTTAGAAATGTAAGTGATGATTATTGCTTTCCATTATGTAATAAATTTGATTATAGTATTTCTGACAAATTAATTAGTTATTACACAAGATGTTTGCATAACCATCAATTTGCTATATATATGACAGCAAAATTTTTGTTAATTCAGCCTGAAGATGGTGGAAAATCCACCGAAATATATTGCAATAAAATTTCGTTTTTTAATGGCGTTCTTGATTTTAATAAAAAATTGCCATTATTTTTTAAATTTCTTATAAATAAATTATATGAACTTATTTAATAATAAATACAGGGTTTTTCATTCAGTTTTGAAAATTTTCCAAATGGTTTTGACAATTTTTAAAATAATTTTAAAACATTTAAATTTTTTTATGTTGACTTTTTAATGAAAGATTTTTAACTTTTGTTAGTCAAATTATATTGATAATGTTTTGATGGAAATCAAATTTTATTATTCTACTGAATAATATGAATGTTTCAAAGGTAGGACTAAGAATCTTGGTCTCAAGGAACAAAACTAATAAAAAATTTTGTATGATATTACAAATCAATTATTCAAAAATTTAAAAGCCACAGAAAAACTATTTCGTGAAGATTCGTTCTAGCGAGTGAAAAAAAATTAATTTAAAAAAATAATGAAAAGTTAAAAAGTTGTTTTAATAGGCGATGAAAATGGACAAAAAATTGAAATATAAAGGGGATTTAATGGAAATAAATGTTAATTAAAGCGTTATCTTTATTTCCTTTTCATCACAATTGGTAAATAAAACTCTATCGCGACGTTTGTAGAACTAAGTTATATCAAGAGAGAGGAACCTGTTCAAACTGAATCCGCCGAAACCTCACTTGGGAAACACCACATATTCGAGAGTATGCCGGCCGGTGACCAATGACCACAAAACGTTCGGACAACACATCTGACCGGCGAATCCCCATACAGTCAAGAGGTCCGGGTTGCTGTAACTTTGCCCGGCAGCCAGTGTCTCAATGCCATAAAAATGACAAAGCATAGTATAAATTATAGGAAGAAAACTAAAGTTTTAATTTATGAAATCGTTTTATTCTTTAATAAAATACCATATATTATAGATTATAATTATTATATTTATTCCATAAACAATCTTACAGCACATGAAGGTATTCCCCCATTTTCACTATTGGCTTTAACAACACATTCTTGACATATCGCTCTTTCATCTTCATCAGTTTGATAATAATCTTTTATAGATTTGCTGCATTTATAACAAATAAAACATGTATTATGCATTATCTTGTTGCCAACTCTAACGGCTACTTTTCCTTGAATTCCTTTCTTGCATATAACGCAAATCGGTGGATTTGGATTATATATATCTCCAGTTTCAGATGAAACAATGACCTAAAAAAATAAAAAGGAACACGAACTTCATAAATTAATTTGATTGATAATATATTTTAATTATTTCGGAATTATTAAAATTCAATTATTATTATATTCATTATTTTCATTTATACTTCAAAATATTCTATCTTACCTGAGCCTAAAAGAATATCAGTTCGTTTGAATTCATATATATGATATTTTATAAACCAAAACACGCCATTTGGGAAATATTTTTTTTATTTTTCAAGACAATTAATTTCGACGGTATAACCGTCATTGTCAGGTCTCAAGAAAAAAATGAATTTGAAATCTGCTTACATTATAGTATATTACAGTATATTGGCAAGCGGTGGTTATGTCATCAATGGATTGTTATGTCATCTATTTTATATAGAAATATATTTTAAAAATATTAAATAATTAGATTAAAATAAAAAGATATTTGAAATTTCGTGCCTTTTTCAATAAACAGTTGTTATTCATCGATTGTCGAGTCATTTTGTAGATATTTTCAGGGGCTCATACTTGTATGTACTAAATGATGATTACTGGCTCAATTTGTGAGTGATTTTAAAATCAGTATTTTCTTCCGATTGGAAATGAAGCGATTTAATTTGTTTTTGTTTGACAAAATTTTATGATTTTCTATTTTGTGAAACTTTTGAATTAAGATTTAATTGTGGAACCAAATTTCTTGTGAAATGTCTTGAATCGAAAAATTTATTTTGCTCGATTTATTTTTTAATAAGAATAAAATTAATTTCATATTCTTAGATACAATATAATATGATGGATCAACCGTCATCTTCATGTCACTTATTAGTAATTTAATTCCCGGTATATAAATGAAAAAATAATGATTATTTAATCGAATGCATGATTTCACGCTAATCCAAAATTCTGAATAAGCTGGTTGAGACTGCCGATTTAAAATTGATTTTATGGCAACATGACCTGGTGTGAGAGCGGGCGCAGTAGATATGTAGTTGCAGCGCCTCTGGGTTGAGGGGTGGACTTCGGGTCGCGGGGAGGTACAAATAAATACCTTTAATTTGTATACTCCGGTGGGGTCGATCGATCGGACTCCGTTGCCGCCGCTGATTTTCATCTGCATTGTGTCAGCCACTAAATACAACGAATCGTGCTCGAGACAGAACTGAACGGTCATCATCGATTTAAAGGATAATTGCAATTGTAAACTGGAGTTAATCTCGAAACTACCCCAGTCGAAAAGTAATCCGACCATTTGATAATTAGAGGAGCGCCACACATTAAAAAACTCGCAGCCAGGATATGGTAGACTAATCACGTTAAATTCGCGATACCGATTGTGCCGATCGACTTTTTCTGATGAGCTGATTTGTAGTCCGAACATCATCTTTTTATTCTCCAACATCAATTCGAAGATATATTTGATCTTAAATGTTTCCAGAAGTTTTTTGTCACCGCCTATAATTTGATCAAACTCGTCCTTCTCGGTCAAACGCGCCTGGCCTCCGCCACACTCACTATTTCCGCCTCCACTACTGCCTAATACGGACTGGAAATACTGCCGCCCGTGTATTTCGAAAATACCACTGAGTATACTCGACCGACATAAATTTATTGCGATATGTCATTGTTGGAACCGCAAACCGTTTCCAACAGCGCGCATTCAGCGATCGAGTGATATTATTGTTATCCAATTAAAAAGAAAATGACTAATTCCGATTCTAAGATTTATTAATTATAACACAATATCCATAATCTCGACTATTTAATGGGAAAATAGTGATGTTATAATGACTCACATTTTCAAAGCCTTTTCATTGGTTTACACTCTCAAACAAATATATACTATCAACATACATTCAACATCAGACAAGTAACCCATTTTATTGTATCATCACAACTGACTTTACGCAATCAATGTCATCAGCAATCACACAATAATTATTACGTAAGTAATCTTAGTTATTTCAGGTAGTAACAAACAATATTTATTATGTAAGTAATCTTAGTTATTTCAGGTAGTAAAAAACAATATTTATTACATAACTATTCCTACTCACAATTATGATTTGCGGTAAAAGACGATCGACTTTCCTCGTCAGTCGATAATTTCTGATACAGAACAACGATATGAGGCGGATAATTCGATAGAAAATCTCGTCGTAATTATTAATCAATTGGGAAATGTAATTCTGTGAGAACAATTCTTCACAGATTTTATTAATCCGTGTCGCATCAGTTTGAATAAATTGATCAAAAAAACTCTCGTGGAACAAAATTCCACAGTCGACCATCGTATTTGGACTTAAAAAACAACGACAATCCAATTATTCGGTCAAATTGACTTCTATTCAGATAATTCAAATTTTTCAAATTGAATTTTTTTCTTTCAAATTCAAAACCGAAAGATTGGTTTTCAAACAATTCGGATTGTCGACTTTTTTTACGTTTTTTTTAAATCTGTTGTCAGTTTATTCAAAGTTCGATTTTCATCCCAATGAATATTTTCAATGTTTTTTCATTGAACTAAAACGTCTCTGGATTGTTTTATTCGCGAATTCAGAGCTACAACACTCCTCAAATAACACAAAATGAAAGGAAACGCCAAAATATTAATTTTATGCAATTCACATGCTCACTGTTTTACGAATATAGAACAAAATTTTTCGTTAGATATTCGCACTAAAGTCTTCTGTTTTTTACTTCCCTCGCTAAATGGAAATATTGTACAAGAAAAATTTTCAACTTTCTCAATTTTAACATTTGAGGTCTGCACAATTTAAAACACACGATTTTAAAAAAATTGCGGTCTGTCTATCTGTTGGTCAATTATCTCAAAGAGATAATAAAATACTTTAATTGGACTCCTATAATTTTATTAATAAAAAAATTAATCCCCCAGGCTTCTCCCCTGGATCCGCCCAAGGGCCAGGGAAATGTCCGATAGCCCTCTTATTAATAATAACAAATTTCCAATTGAATATTCAATTCTTATGACTCAAATTCTTACAACATTTTGAAGTTTTTGATAGGCTTCTTGGTTGTTTTCCGTACATTTATGACAAATAGCACTTCTGTTATTAGCCGTATAATACCAATCGCTAATAACAACATGACATTTTGAACAAAGAAAACAATTTTCATGAAAAACTTTATCCATTGCCTTTTTGGCTTTCTCTTCGGTGATTTCTGTGTTACATTTCTGGCATGTCATCCGCTGGCTCTTGTGGTTGGATTTGACACTCTAAAATGCTTTATGTTCATACACTTTAAGCAAATTTTATTTTATTACTTTCATTTCGAAAGTCAATTATTTAATCGATTTGGTTTTTATTTATTTTTGATTAATTAAATCGATTATTCTAACGTTTATTTTATTCTTATTTATTTAAATATTAGGAACATATTTTGAGATATTAAGCTCCATATACATGAATTAAGACGTTTATTTTGTCTTATTAAATCTATTATTCTGCTATTAGATTTTAATTGTTTATTCGACATCAGAAATATCCATTATAATAATATATTTAAAATATCAGATTAACTAATGAATATCTAAACCAATATTCTCATTTTCTAACATTACCATCTTCATCATTTGACGAACAAACATATTCTTTTAGCGATTTAATTTGAAAGAATTTAATTTCTTTTCATTTTTACACCGCATGGTGAGGAGTATAAAAGTTTACAATAAGATATGAGATTTCGTATTTCATTACATCTCTGCAATCTGTGTTGATCTACGATGTTGAACACTCGATGACTCCTTTTTTCATCTTCTTTCTTCATTCGTTTTAATAGAGACTTTTCCGTCTTCTAAAATATCCGGTGTGTTCCTAGCTTATGTAAAAACAGTATTTCACATGGACTCATATCAATCGTATTTTGTCAAGTTGTATTCAAGGAAAATTCCACTTTTTGCATTAAATCTTGCCTGTCTAGTAGCAATTTCTGACTTCCTAATGTAGTTATCAACATATCTCGAACCGAAAGAATTTTACGCTCGGACAAAGGATTAGACTGATGTTGGTATGGGGAAGAAAATTCTTGCTGAATGCCTAATTTTTGGCACATTTGTCTCAATTTTTTGTTTCTTATATCAATATATCCAACAATTAGAATCGCTCTTGTATTTTCTTCTGTGGCTGACTTTTTATGGCTACTCAAACGACGACTTTGGTGAACCTATCAAATAATACTAACATATATTTCTTACTAGTTTTTAGGGGTGCGGAACTAATTTCGCTAAAGAACTAATTTCGCTAAAGAATTAATTTCGCTAAAGAATTAATTAATTAATTTCGCTAAAGAAAAAAAATTAAAAATTGTAAAAAATGAAAGTAAAATTGTAGAAAAAGGTAGTAGAAGAAATAATTTAATTTCGCTAAAGAATTAATTTCATTAGTGGACTAATTTCACTAATGCTGATATTATTTTGGTTATTATAAATGAAACCCGATATTGTAGAAAAAATTAATTAATTAAAAATTGTAAAAAATTAAAGTAAAATTGTAGGAAAAAGGTAAATTAATCCTTCAAATTACACAAATAAATAAAATAAATAATTTTTACGACAAAATTAATTAGGAAATATTAAAAATATACACAAATAATGCATAGACTAAACAACAATTGAATACAACTTGAACGACCTCATATAGCATAACTATGTATATAAAAATAACGAAAAATATATTTCACTACAAATATTTTTGTTTACAAAATATCTTTCTTTTCGACATAAAATTGATCGCCTTCAAGACCACTGCTGGTCTAAAATATTAATTGGATTGCAGGTTCAATCTCCAAAATGTTCAATTGTCTGCAAAGAAATTGGAATGGAGTGATTTCATTATTTATTAAACTATCTTTGAGCTCGGAATGAGATTTGATAGAATATTAGGATCACACTGTATAGTAGTTTCAAGTCCATTTCTTATACATAAACTCTCTAGTTCATGTCATCAATAATATTGCTCAGAGTTTCAGTGAAAACCCATGGATTGCCATGATGAACCCCAAATTTCATCTTTAGTTTCTTGTTGAAGGTCTCGGAGAAATTGTTGGTCAAGATTGTGGAATTGAACCAATTGATTATCGCGAGATCAATTAGCCATGTCCTTTCAAAGTAGAGATGAAAAGATGCTATTTTTGTTTGTTGTTGTCAAGTTTCGATCCTTGTTTGTTTCAATGTACTATATAAAGTACGTATTTTATCAGATGGCAAAAAACCAAGCGCCATTATCAAATTTATCAACTGGTTAAATTCTTTATTGCGAATAAAAAAATATTTCAAGCCAAGTTCGCCAAGTTTTCTTAGAATAGCCTGCTTAAAATGAAAATAGCAGCCTTGACAGGTAATCTGTGAAAATATTTCACGAAATGCTCTGATTGGAGCTTTTTCAAAGTCACCAATTGCCAATGAAGGCGAAAATTGAGGCACCACATCTTTTATTTTCTGAATAACCAACTTGTAATGTTGATATTGCCTAGATTTCATCAAGACGAAAAACGTTGGTAACATTCTTTGACCATGTCTAACTGAAATAATGAACAACTGAGAAAATATTTTTGGCACAATAAAAAATGTCCCATCATAACAGATGTTATCAAAATTTGAGATATTATCAACCAACTCTGTTGAAAAGAATAAGATTCCAATGACTTCATCGCCATCAAATATTGGTCCCTTATAATGCTGGTTAAGTATTGTATTTTCTGTTATGGATTTAACATAACCAGACACATCTTCTGGAATCTTAGGGAAGACAAGATGTTTTCTTTTGGTCATTCCTCGGGCAACCATTGGGAAAGAAATTCTCGTGGCAACTTCTTCTGAGTACACCCGACAAACATTATCAAAAATCTGTCTTGAACTTTCTGATATTGTTTCGGACTTATCTTTTAGCTCCTTCTTCAGTGCTCTTATTGGTTCATCATATAATTCAGGTTCGTGATTATGGCAGGTTTCAATAATAATTTCATTGGTATCAATGGTAATAGATGCTTTACTACTGCAGGCTGTAGTTGGATACATTAGACACCTTAATGCAATTCTATTTTTGTACACTTTATTCTTATAATACAAAAAAGAATTTGCCCGATACAGTTTGGAATTCTTTCGCAACCCCTCTACAACTTCATATCCAATATTTGAAGATGACATTTGATCTACCATAACAACGTTTTAAATTTTATTAATTCTTAAAAAACATAAAGTTAAAACAAAATTAAATCTTTAGCGAAATTAATTATTTAGCGGAATTAAATTATTTTTTCTACTACCTTTTTATACTATTTTACTTAAATTTTTTACAATTTTTAATTAATTAATTTTTTCTACAAAATCGGGTTTCATTAATAATAAACAAAATAATATCAGCATTAGTGAAATTAGTCCACTAACGAAATTAATTCCTTAGTGAAATTAATTCTTTAGCGAAATTAGTTCTTTCGCGAAATTAGTTCATTAGCGAAATTAGTTCCGTAACCCAGTTTTTAATACTGTCATGTACGAAATGTCCATGACCACTTGTTCAAATAATCTTCTTGAAAATCTTATTCTTCTAGAGATTAAAATGTTTCTTTAGTAGATATCGTTTTCACTTTTCTCCTAATACATACATCACATTTTAATATATATTTTCTTCATTAATTCTTTCCTTTTTGGTCAAAAATAAATATCGTTCATGAATTCATATTGCTTCTTGAAACAGAAATGACATAATTGATGGTCGATGTGTTGAGGTATATTTTAAATTCTATATTTTATGTATTATTTGTTTTAATTAATAAAAATTAATTAGTAAATATGTATATTTTCATAAATGAAATATTTATGTATAATAAAAATAAATTTATGTTTTTATATAAACATACAGTAAAACAATAAAGATAATGGTAAATTAAAACAAAACAAATAAAGATTAATTAAAAGAAAATAGTAAATAATGAATAAAACTTAAAAATAAATAAATTAATTAATAAATGACCAAATATAAAAGGTCAAAAATTATTAAAGAAGTTTATAAGAAAAGACTTGATTAGATTTGAGTTTTCTGTCTAGACGCCGACATAATTTTTGAATTATTAATCACTCCTGAGTCGAAAGTTTGCAATAAATTAAATGAGAAAAACGAGTACATAACTGAAAATAAAACTACACTGAAATAGTGCGAGAATTTAATTTGAAAAGGTCTTATTGACAAAAAAGGAATTGATAGAAAGTTGATCGGAATTCCCTTTCGAGTAATTAAAGAAATTATTTTAATATTTTAAATTTTAACATATTGTTATATATATTTTCATTGTGCTGGAAGAGTACAATCCTAATTAAATAAATAAAAAATTCCGAGGCTCTCGATTAACAAAATATAAAGTCAACCTGAGGCCAAAAAACTGTTAACGTTTTTATATTTTGATTGATTGTAATTAAATTGTATTTAAAAATATAATTTTATAAAATCACTTGAACTTCTTTTTGTTAAATGTTATAAACACCAGATAGACTCAACAGATGTAGTGACCACTAGATCACACAACAGTTTTATTAAAAATAATTTAATCAAAATTAATAAACTTTTTTATTCATCAATTTTTCATCTTTTCAGTAAATATTAAAAAAAATCTTTTATTAAAATTTACAAAAAACTCAAAAAAGAAAAAGGATTTTAATCAATAACAATGGAACAAATAAAAATTAATGTAAATATATAAATGTAATTAAATAAATGTCGAACACAAAAACAATATTGTTTTATAATCACAATAAAATTTTAAGTAGATTTGAATTTTTATTTCTGATCGATTTTTGAATGCTATCATGTTTTTGTTCTCATACCGACAGGCAAATAATCATCCAAAGAATTTCTGTTTACTGTGACCACTCATCATTTCACCAACTAAGTAGAATCGAATCAAGAAGCCGTGATCTCGCCCCGGTCCGATACGAATCCGATGAATCAACCGCCATCTCGGGATTTGAAATTCACTTCGTCGCCATTGGGACAGTGACCTCTCAAGCGGATCGTCAGTCGATCGACATCATAAATCGGCAGTTACTACAGCAAAATGAATAAAATGAGGAAACCGTCAGTCCTGTACGACTCGGAAGCACAATCCCAGATAAACGTCAATGTACCGGAATATTCGCCTGAAATCGCGAGAGAAATAATCCGATTCGGACAGAACTTGGTTATCACAGAAATAACAATGACTCATACCAATCGTATTCAAGAAGACAGCTGATGTCGCTGCTGCTGCCGTACGCGTACTCTCCTTGCAACCGACAACACCACGAGCCAGATCGATCAGGTCAGACAAATATCGAGCACAGCACAGGATCTGCCGAGATTCAATTCTGATCGGTGATCAGACAGACCCGAGCAATCCGAATGTGGTACTGACGGGCAAGATGGCGACTCCTGGGACATCGTTCGAACGCCATCACTCACCGGTAACGTTTTTCTACCGTTGAGTATTCTTTTCCCAGTTACCTGCCAGAATCCTGCGCCGGTGGTCGAACATGCGGATCTCAACCAATCAACCCTCGCCACTTCCTGGTTACCGTCCCTATGCGATGGGACCTCGTTTAAATTCACGAACGTATTTGACACCACAACAGTCGATATGGTTTATTAACAGTTGTTTATCAGCTTCTGGAACTACTAATCGCTTATGACTCCCAATATTGAAACATGTTGTTGAGATCCTGTAAATAAAAAAATATATAAAAATATATATAAAATGATCTTTAATAAAATATCAATACTACCTTACTTAATGTCCTAAATAAAGAATTAAAAAATTTTAATTAAATTATAAAAAAATGAACTATAATCCAATTTTAACTTTCCCTTTGTTTGAGCAGGTTGCTCAGGGACGTTGGGTGGTTAATTTGGATAATCATAAATAGAATAATAAAAATATAAAATATAAAGAAAATAAAAATAATAAATTGTAGTTTAGTAGACATTTATTATTATAATTTATCATTATTATTAATTATATATGTAGCGACAACGAAAATATAATTTTTATTAAATCAAAAAAACTCGCTTTCAATATTTCTGCCAAACATTAGTACACTTAAACAAACTGTTTTTTGCCTCACAAATAATTAACTCTATACAACATCCCCACCAGATTCGTCAGAACACGAATCTTCATCAACCACATAATCCTCTAAATATTTGGGTCTTCTCCGCTGGCATTTCATGTCAATACTCCTTGA
>MQRK01218840.1:1026-11680 GCA_001938485.1 Girardia tigrina
ATAAATAATATATATATATATATATATATATATATATATATATATATAACTTGAAAATCATGAAAACATTTAATGTGGAAAATGTTGTGGTGAATTATTGAATTATTAGATAGATCTATTGACTTGTAATTATTTGTAGTCATTTTTTACGATTCTGAGATTTTCAAATTCAAAAAAGTCAATTAGAAAATTCGATCAAAATCTTTTATTTATTATTTAAAGCTTTTTTACCATGACCTTGAATAACGATTTATTAAAACAACAGTATATTATTTTCTAATAGTCAATGTTTCACAAAATAATTAAATGTTTTTTTTGCAATCAAATTAAATGTTTTTTTTAATAATCAATTTGGTTCACTGATTTGACTCGAACATATTCTCCCCCATGAATCGAAGTGATTTTCCAGTGTGGCCCGGTCTCGTAGTTCCACTATGCTCGCCATCTTCTCGCTCGTTCCGACAGTGTTCTCCTCGCTGTNCCGCCATACCATCCTCGTAACAATAAATCGCACTCAACTCGCCACGATTGGCTGCAATCTCCTCACAAAAAATTAGTCTAAAACGAACTAACATTCTAAGCGATTGCTTTTCACGACCGTATTGATTTTTATGAGCATCATGTTCATCAGTTTGTTCCTTAGTAGAACTTTCTTTTCGGTATTTCTCTGTTCTCATGAAAACATCTTGACCATCATTAACTTTCCGAATTTCTTTACTTTTCTGAATCATTAGCTGATCTTTCCAATTGCGAGCCTTCCACTCTCCAAGGACTTTAATCTCAGTGGTTTTTATTTTCACAGTACCATCTTCAATTTCTTCCCAATTCTATTTTGTCATATCAATAGTTTCATTTTCCACAACATTCGGTTCATGATTTGCTTCATTGTTGACTGATGCCTCGTCATACTCTTTGTATGATTCTGGCTCTCTTTCAGTAATATGCATTTCACGGTTGTTGATTGGCATATTGTTAAAAAATCTTTCATTAGCATTTTTGTCTGGATCATTGTTTTTTGGTCGTCGATAGTCACCTCGACCTCTACGCAATCCTCTTTCTACCTTAAAACGAACTCGTCCTGTATTCTCGATTTTCACAATTTTCATCAAAGTTACCCATTTTGTTGTTTTCAAAACCATTTTTATTACTGTACGAAAGAGTATTTGAAAATCGATTAAAGCTACCACCTGATTGACCCTTGATATATTTGACTCAAATATAGTTTTCTCCTTTGACTCGGTCTTCTCTGAATGGTCGTTCACGATTATGTAACCTGAATCGACTTGCCTCGCTTGATTCCTGTGACTTATTTTGTCTCTCTCCAGTAAAGAAGCACATCATAAAGTTGTTCCTTTTTTGAGTTCTCTCTGTTGAAACTTTACCAACGCAGGTCCAACCGAGCGGTGTCAATCGAGTTATTGATTAATTTAATCGTCCTTTAACTTTTTCATAGAATATTGGAGATTTATATAATCTGCTCCTAAAAGCCTGTCAACCTGATTCTGTTTCCGAAATTTCCAAACGGAATATCCTTAAGGTGTGGCCATTTGCATTTTATTTTTTCCACATCACACTTTTAAGTCACGTGTTACGTCATCAATGACTAAGAGACTCAGTTTTTGTCTTTACGATCCATTTGTGAAATTCAGTTCAACATTTACTGTATCAGCTTTTACTGATTTGGTACCATTCAAAACTCGAATTTTCATTTCTTGGGTTTCTCCGACTAATAGTCACATTTTTATTAATGAATGAATTTGTGCTAGCGTCTTCAAGTAACAAATTCACTCTGAGTCGATTTCCTTTATTTATTAGATAAACAGGAATGGTTCTCATGGACAGACAGAATTCATTTTCCTCTATGAGATCAGTGACAAATGTCCCAACACACGGAGTCTGATTAAACTCTCATTCTGGTGTTTTGCCTTTTCACTCTTCTTTATCTTCCATGTATTTATTTTGATCAGAGCTTAAAACATCCTTTTTCGACTGTAGGTTTCTACAGTTGCTCCAAAATCTACAATTGCCGGATTTGAAATATTTGCATTTGATTGGACTTTCTTCCTTTGTTAAATCATGTATGTATCTGCACAAATTTCCTCTTTTAATAAATTCCTTTTTGAAAATCCCAACATAGTGTCCTTCCAAATTATATTTCTGATTGAGCTGCCCTTTTTTCTTCCTTTTGAAAAAAAGGCTTTTCCACTACATATTTCTCGAATATCTTTCTTTCGATCTTTAGGATTAAATATGCCGATACCATGAACGGCTTCTGCGGCGGTCCGCTTTATTTCTACCTCATTTATCAGCCAATCATTAAAAAATGATAAATTCTGAGGTTTTCCTCTGAAAGTCGAGTTCTCTCCAAACGCTCGGCTAAAACTTCAGGCAATTTTGCCACCAAAGTAATGAATAGTAATCCTCTTTCAATCTTCACTTTTTTTATTGTTCTCTGATCTAGAAATAATAGCTTCCAGCAATCCTACGGAACATTCTAGATCCTTTAAATTGTTTGCCCTCACTGGAAAGAACTCATTTATTTCTTTCATTAAATTGTCGTATTGCGTCTGAGCACCTCCACATCTTTAAATTGTTTGCCCTCACTGGAAAGAACTCAATTACTTCTCTCATTAAATTGGCGTATTGCCTCTGAGCACCTCCATATCGTTTGTCCAATTTGGCCAATATCGTTTGGTATGATTCTTGAGTTATGTCGATATTTTTGATCAATGTCTTTGGTTCGACAATAAGGCATTGATCCAACATTATTTGCTTTGCAATATCTGACATCTTTGAGGAATCGACACATGCCTCGAAAGTTCGCTTCCATTTTTCATGCTTATTGGGTTTTTGATCAAAAGACATTATCATGAACACACTAACCATATTTTTATTTATATCTATTTTTATTTATAATGGTTGCGTAAAAAGAAAGTGCAAAAGTTCCTCAAAAATATTTGTTTAAAAAATTCAAATTGTTATAAAAATAAATTTTTATATTTTTTACAAATTAAAATTCTATATTTTTTTAATAAAAAATTATCGTTAATTAAAATTTTGTCACAAAGATTTTGTTTCGTCTTTTATTAATTTTTCAATTTTATGGTACATTTAAATTTACCTGTTTCTCAATTACATTTTCCAAAATAAAATTAAAATCACATTTTTCATTTAAGTCAATTTAATGGTTTTACAATTATTTTTTTAATTCCAATTACCATTTCCATAAAAAAATTATAATTACATTTTTAATTTACTTTGATTTAAAAGTTACAAAAATAGTTTAGTTTACTTTTATATCGCAAATAAAATATCAATCTTTAAATTACTTTTATTTTATTTCAATTAAATATTTTCATCAAATTTGAAATTAACTTTTTTACTTTATAAAAAATATTTACATATTTTATAATAACCCTACCGTAAAATTTATTTTATTTCTTACTTAAATTAATTTTTTATATTAAATTTCTGAAAATCTTATTTTAACATATTTATAACAATATTTTACGGAATGTAATTGTTTATTTAATAATTTGATAAGATTCAAAAATTTTATATTTTATGAACGCTCCCAACAATGCTCAACCACATTTCCAGAAAATTTGGGTAAGGTGACCGGTTGGAATTTTATGGGAATTCTATCTTCCACCGCCTGAACTCGTTCCTCCTCTTTGATCTGTTTATGGTTGATGTTGAATCTCTGTTTTGCAGCTGCCAGCACCTCTTCGTTTGTCAACTCCTTGTCGATTACTGAGCTATAGTCCTTTTCATAACCGTTTGGCATTAATTGCCATTGATTCGAAATCCTTCAGTACTTCCATATAGCATTCGTTGTACAAAACCATCGTTCTATTGAGTTCTTCAGTTGATATTTCCGCCTGTCAGAGCTTGCTTCTTAATTGTAATAATTTATCTTTTGAAATCCTTTGGCAAAGCATTTTTCTATCTAATTAATCTTCATCCATTTCCATGCCTCCTTTTAGGCCAAGTAGAAGATGAAGTGTAGCGTTCTTAGCTATATCACTCTCATTTATTGTTTTTGATCTTCTAATAGTAATCCATCAAACCATATTTGTTGCAAGCTGATTGGAATTCTCTTCTTGTTTAAAATTTTTCCTTTGATGTGTTTTATCGTTTCTCGATTCTTCACATCAAGAGCAATTGTTTTGCCTGAAAACGTTTTTATCTATATCTGCAATTCTGTGTCTTTTCCTTCAAACGTTTTCTTTTCATCCTCACCTTCCGGCAAATCGAGATCTAAACTGCCAACTACCCAGTTCACAAAATTCGAATGTTCTGAAAATAAATACTCACAACTACCCTCGAACATTGCACTTTTACATTCTTTTGTTGTTTTATAACATCTTTAAGACTCGTCAGCTTAAATCAGGTCAGCTGGTGGGAGTGTGTGAGATTTGTATTCATTATTTGATTACTTATTTCGGCATTTAAACGAGTAATATTTGTTAAATCGTTTAGACTCGTAATTTTCGATTTCGGTTGGTTTGAATCATTGGATATTTGATCAAGTTCTTTTCTACGCTCGATTCCAGTTTTATGATAATCGTTTTCAAATTGAGATTCCATGGAAAATCTCAGAGGTATGTTTTCAATCCATCAAGAGTTTCACAATTTTCCAGCTCTTCAAAATCGTCTTTAATATCGCCTTTTTTTAACAAATCTCGCGAATATCTCTCTCACTTTCAAAAAAATTGAATTTATTTATTCAGAAGGAATTCCTAGTGATTCGGTCAAATTAGCTAGACTTGCGACGCAATCGTTATAATTCCATTGCAATTTACATTATAAAGGATCAGCTCTATTAACGGAATCTACAAATTTTAATTTAATTTCTTCCATTTCGAATCGATAATTTTCCTCTCCATCTGCCCATTCATCGCGGCCACTCTAACTGAAGGCAAAACCCCCGCTGGGCAACTCCGATAACCGATCTCCAGCGCCAAAACACGACTTACTTCCCAGACCACGACCAAGGAAAGAATAATTCACCTCCCGCATAGCCGCCGGACGAGGAATCGATCGGAGAAACTCTCGGCCTTTCATCCGAAAGCAATTGTTAACGATTCCCATTTAAGTCCAAACACGATCTGCTACCAAATATTGACTTGTAATTATTTGTAGTCATTTTTTACGTTTCAGAGATTTTAAAATTAAAAAAAACAATTAGAAACTTCGATTAAAATCTTTACTTTATTATTTAAAGCTTATTTACCATGACCTTGAATAATGATTTATTAAAACAATAGCGTATTATTTTTTTAATATTCAATGTTTCACAATATAATTAAATGTTTTTCTTGCAATCAAATTAAATGTTTTTTTGAATAATCAATTCGGTTCACTGATATGACTCGAACAAGATTTACTTCTTGCGGTTATTGACATTTTGACAACTTTTAGAAAGAATCTTTTAAAAATCAATAGAAACTCTCTAAATTAAGCCAAATTCTGTAGTTTACCAAAAGATTTAAGATTTTAAAGCAGATATTCAAGATCATATAGAGGAAGATGATTTTTTAAGACAAATGATTGTTCGGGATTCAAATATTGGCAGTATTTATATTAAAAGGGCATGAGAAATTGAATGTAATTTTTCTTCCATTTACGTTATAGAATTTATATAGAAGAGATAAGTAATGTTTATTAGTAACACAATGGATACTAGATTGTTAACGAATATTGTTAGAAAAGCTGTTTGCAGAGCAAATCTCATCAAAATTGGAGTCCATAAATAAAATTTATTCTATTAAAAAATGTTGCTTTTTTAAATTTTTGAATATTTAAACAAAGTTCTTTTTAGGAGTTTTAATTTTACAATTTTTTAAATTTATAAATATGTATTATAAATATGTGTATAATAAATATGTATAGAATTTTAATAAACGTGTTTTCAATGTGTATTTATTGTTTTTTGTTTTTTACTTTGTAATTACGACTTTAAAATATATTGAAATTAAAATATCTATATTAAAATACAGCTAGTATTCCTTACAAATATAATTAATTGTCAAATCATTCGGCGACAATAAGTATTTTTCTGCAAAGTTCAAATGAGTGTAGCCTAAATTATCAGATCGAATTTGTTGTACAAATGCTGACTTCCCTGTTTAGTCTGTTTCTAAGCACTTGTCGGGTGAATTCGCAATGCAAGTGGTTTAGGCGACGGTAGTTTGAAGGAAATTTGTCGGCGAGAGTGCCATGTGAGACGATTTTCCAGTTCCGGCTAAACCAGAAAACCTGAACAAAATGAATAGTCATCCGTTTGGATGCGTCACGGAAAATAATGGGGCAGTCAGCTTGTAGATTTTTCCAATGCGACTCTAATCAGTGGACTTGACTGACAAGAATACTTATACATTGAATAGGAACAATTGAATTATATTATTTTATGTATGATGTCATACTAAGCTCTGTTGTCAAATTAATTCTTTGATTTCTTTCTCAAAGTTGTGGAATGAAGAACTAAGTTCGAAATCGCTGCACCACAATCAGTATTATCAAAATTTCCAACATCGAAATGGCTAATAATATTGTATAGTAATAATATTTTAGTAGCCAGCTACTACTAATATATATATATATATATATTAGTAGTTGCTGGTTACATCAATATTATTTTTATCCTTATTTATATTGAATTCCGTGCATCTTATCTCGACAAATTCAATATCACAAATGAATGTCAATCTCTAAAATCATTTATCGTCTGATCGCTTACCTTTTTATAATTCGTTATATATTGATATAGTAATAAGTAAAAAAAATTCAAATTTTTTACTGAGTTGAATTCATTTTTCTTTATTTCTTTTTAATTTTGCTACCACCGTCTAATGTGATGTGTGTTAGAGAGAAAGACTCACTCTGATTTGTCAGATCAGAGAGAGTGAGAAATCTTTAATTTGAAATGGATGATTTAAATCACATTTTTACAATTTCAAGTTTTCTCGGAATTTTTGTTTCTGCGAAACATTTTTGAGTTTCTGAATTGAAAAATCGAAAGATTTTTGAGTTTTTGAATACAAAAAAGCTGTCAAAATATTTTTTGTTAGTTATTGAATTGAATTTTGTCGAAAGCAAAATTGATTTGAAGTTTTTGAAACGAGTTGATTAAATTTGGTTTTTTTTAAGTTATTTTTGTTGTGAAAGACTTCTGAAGATTTGAAATTTTTTAATTGAGTATTATTTGTCATCCAAAAATTTGAAATCATATTTTGTATTGTGGAAAATAAAGTTGTGATATCATTCAATTTATTTTAAACATCCTCGTATTAACTATGATCTTGCTAATGAAAATAAAAACTATCATGATTTCACCTTTTAAATATTTTACATTGAACTTAATTAAATGAACCCACACCGACACCGAGATCCCATTCAAATACCCACTGCGTAGCCCTGCTGCCTCCTCCCGTTTCTCGGGGTAACCTGTGGGTTGGGCGGATCACTAATAATGAAAATGATACATTATTGGAATATGAAATTGGAGAAAATGGAAATGTTAATGACTCTGTTTTGGCGTTCCACATTTTTGGCAAACTTAGAGGTTATATCGTAATGGGTTTGACTTTTTTGCCGCAATTATTTTGAATCAAAATACGAAGATATTTATCGAAAGTATTTGTTGTTTTCAGATTAATATAGGAAGATTTTGTACTATAATTTCCCGGGATTTAAAATTATTATTATTTCTTCTTGGATATTTCAGGTTTTATTAATTGAAAAATTCATACTTGTCAAATAACCCATTAGATCAAAACATGTGTAATGTTAATGTGGATACTTTTATTATTTGAATTTTAAAACTTTCTTTAGATAGTCCCAAATTACTAAGCATTTGGTTTTAAATGCTATGAAAAGGATCCTACTTGTCCTCTAATTATACTTGTAAAGATTTTGAAGGTCACGTAAATTTTTGAATTTTATAATGAAAATCTGTAAAAGGAATTTTTAAAAAAAAGTAAAATCATAAAACTAAAATTTAAAACTAAATTTCAAAAACTTTGAAAATAAATGTTTTAAAATGTAATTTTGAAAATATTGAATGTAAATCTTTTTGAAACTTTATTGGAAAACTTTGAATGTAAAAACTTTTAGAATATAATTTTATAATTTTCAATGGAAAACTGATCTTTAAATGTCATTTGAAATTTTAGGTAAAAACTTTTTAGAATATAATTTTAAATGTAATGTAATTTTAAATGTAAAAAAATAATTAAAAAAACAATAAAAAATTTTAAAAATAATATAAACTACTTATACTTTATAAGTAGATCTTTTTCAATTAATATGGTTCTAGAATTCCAATGAAACGTTTTTTTTCCAATTTTCAGACCTTAAAAAGATTTTTTGATCAAATTTTCACATAATCATTTATTGTCATCGAGAATGAGTAAGTGTACAAAGTTTGGAGAAAATTAATTGAGTAAAAGACCTTCAAAAATAGGTTTCTAAATTACATTGATACATACATATTTACCTAGAAAGTAAGGTAATATAAAGAATTCAAAAATGATTCGTACTTGTAACAAAAAGTATCGAATTTACTCTTATATAAATTAAATGAATGTCTTATAAAATTTATTCTACTATTATAAAAAAATATTTCGAATAAAATGTAAGTTCTTATTATTTCATATAAAAATATAATTTTATATATTTTAGTTGAAATACATGCATTAACAAAAACACAAATTATAAATAAAGTTTAATAATTGGTTAATAATTTGATTTGCTATTTGATATATTTTTCGATACTGAGACTTGAACAAGAATTCTTACGCCAAATTCTTAGGGAAACGTTCCTTCCAGTTTCTCAGACTCAGATTGTATAATGAATTCGAGTGAAATAGATGATCCTCAATATTTTAAAGTCATTCATCTTATTACAGGATGGTTGAATTTGATTTTTGTCATTTTTGGAATAATTGGTAATAGTTTGATCTTTGCGACAACTATAAAGAGAAAAATTAGAATATTCACCAAATTCTTCATCTCGGCTGAAGCCGTATGGGACACAGTTGTACTTTTACTTCCTGGAATCCGATATTTTATGCTTATTATTTTCAATTCTGATGTCCAAGAATACAATAACTTCCTCTGTAAATTCCATTCTTTCTTTACGTATTTTTCCACTGACATGACTCCGTGGATTTTAACTGTGTTATCAATTGAAAGATATTTACTATTAAAGTTTCCTTTTAATTCCAAAATTAAAAATCTTGGTATTCGCCATGCTAGTATAGTTATGTTTAGTCTGATAGTTTTAGGTATACTGAAGAATTTTTATTTTCTAACATCAGAATTATATCCCGAGAACCACCACTGTATTGTCATGTATCCTAACGTTCAATTTGCTATGACATTCGTCGATATGACTTTTAATTTATTTATTCCATCTGTCATTGTCTTTTGTTGCACAACTGGTACACTTATTTGTCTTCATCGACAAGCGTTAAAGGTCACAGTCAACGTACCATCAACAATTAAAAAACGTTCCAATTCACAAACTTTAAGAATGATTTTAGCAATATCGGTTTATCACTTTACAACATCCATCCCATTGTTTTGCGTTTTGATTTTAACAAATATAGATGACCCAACATATAATTTTCATATACTTTACTTGTCCTATGATCTATCTTGTGCATTTTATATTAGCAACAGTGCTTTGAAATTTTATTTATATTTATGTTTTTCGAGTAACTTTCGAGAAATACTTTTTAGATTTGTTGTACAAATAGTTGAAAAAATTCGACATTTGAAAATAAAATGATTTTAGTTAATTATTTTTAACGGAAAATATATTTTTCGGTTTTATTAGATGTTGTTAAATCGGAAATTATGTTTGTATTGGTTAGATTGACAAAGCTTATTTGCTGATTGCTGAGCACAGAATAATAAAAATATATAATTATTTATTATTTAAACTTGACGATATCTAAAAAAATCAATAAAAGTATAATATTTGAAAGGTTTTTAAAATAAAATAAGGATAACAAGCGGAAATTTAAAGCCTAAAAATCTAAAAACTTGTGGTGAAGGTTTATGATACATGAGATGTTTATACATTTTGACGTAAGGTATAACACTAGAATTGCTGAACATACTCAATTGAGTAGAAATAGTTAGATAAGATGTAAAGGTTATGGATTAAAATTAAGATTTTAAAGTGATTTTAAATAATTTTGACACAAATTATGAAAGGATTATTGCCGAAGCATTGTTAATAAAGCATCATAAACCATGCTTAAACGTGCAAGGTGATTCATCTAATCATATTAAAGTTTTTTAAAATATCATTAAAATACTTTATTTTAAAAAAATAAGAAAAAAAGCATGTTTTTGAGACGTATAATGTAATAGTTTTTCAACTATATAAGAAGTAATTAATCACTTTATTTCATTGCACTGAAGATGCCGAAATTGTGAGACGCGTATATATTGTCAATAAATTTAATATTCAAAATGGCCTTTGTTTGCATTATTATTAAAAATGACATTATCAATTCTAGATAATATATATATATATATTAGGTCGTCCAAAAAGTTTCCGGGCACCATAGCAGTTTTTATTTTTATTTTACAAAATTAATAGGCATAAGAATAAAAATGTAATAATAACAACATCATA
>MQRK01218840.1:13629-24823 GCA_001938485.1 Girardia tigrina
AATAATTGTTAATTCAACTCATTGTTAAATGGTTCTTTTGTTGAGTAATAAATAAAACAGTTATTACATGAATCAGAAACAATAAATTGATTGTGTATATTTCTTTCGATTTGTATAATAAAATTTAATGTATGAAATGTAAATGAATTGTTTTTGTGTGTTTGACATGTGAATATGTATTGTTAATTTTATCAGAATTACAATTTAACAATTTTTGAAAATTTGTTTTAATGTATTAATTTTCAAGGTTGTATACGTGACTATTGTCACAATTTTTCAATTTGTTACTAAAATAAAAATTTTACGAATCTTTCAGTTTTTCACATTCCAGTTAAATTATTTTCATTTTCGAGTTTTTCCAATGACATCAACAACAAAAGTGTATTATTACGACGATTTAGTCATTTTAACCGATAATCTCAATCGATCGATCGAAACATTCGATCATGTTTTACTCGATGACGAAAAACGAAGAATTACTAATCGCCGACGAAATCAGATTTATTCGAGCTCCGGAATAAATCGCTCAATTTTTTGTTAAAAACAAGTGCAAAAAATTTATCGATTTTCATTTGCGAATCAATTCATTTTTTGTTGTATTAAAAAATAAAGTCGATATTAAAAACGGATTTTTCTGTTGTAAATTTAAATTGGATAGTAAAAGACATTAGGATCGAATTAAAATTGCGTTTAATAAAAACGGTAAACCGAATTTAACGAATTTAATTCACAATCATTTGAAATCGCATTTTCCAGTGAGAAAAATGAATGAAAAAATTCGCCCATTAGCTTCGTCTAGTATGAATATCGACATTAAATTCGACAAAAAAATGAAAGAAATTCATTTATTGATTATCAATCGAGAATTAGACAAAATAAATGTGAAAAAATTAAGTGAATTACTGAACGAATTGCATTCGATTATTGACTCAAAATCGCGCTGCATTAAAAATATTCATTCGGTATTCAACAAACAATATAAAGAATTTGTCGTGAGAATTTCCGATCATTCCGACTCGTGGATACGCGTCATTAATAATTCGTCCGAGCATTATTCCGAAACCGAAAGTGTCAATGGGGAAATTGTTCCCGGGAAATCAAAATTCAATAAATTTTCTTTTAATAAAATCAATCTCTTTTCGACTAATCAATTCGATCCGATTAATTGCTGTAGCGATTCTTGCAGTACGAGTGCATTGAAGAAACAGATTGTGACGAAGCACAGCGACGATTCCTTGAACAATGTTCCCTTGGTCTGTGGGACGGTTGAGACCGGTTCTTTTTTGAGAAAGAAACTGAACTTTAATATGAAATCTAATAAACACAAAACGAAGAAATATATCTTAATTTCCTCTGAAATACAACAATTATATTATATTGTATTATATTTTTTACATTACATTATATTATATTATATTATATTATATTATACATATATAATATATTTGTCTAAAAGGTGTGTTTGTTTGTCGGTTACACTTTTCAATGTGAAATTCCGAAGGAAACCGAGTGAATTCATTTAAGAACTTGGTCAATCTGGATAGCCCGCATCGATACAACTCTGTTGGTACAGCACCTTCACTGAAAGACGCCCGGAAGTCGATGAAATCGATTGAAAACCTTACAAGTCGTTAAATGGTTAAATTAATACTGATTTCGAATAATGACGATTTTGACGATTCATACACGGAATTTCCCTGAAATATTTTTTGAAAAGACTAATAAAATACTAATTTATTTCATAAGTGATGAATTTTATCACTTATTCATTAATTATTTTGCTAAAAATCAATTTAGTAGAAATTACAAATTTTCGTTATTAAGAAATATGTTCAACAAATAAAATGCAAAATTGTAGAGTAACTGGAGTGAATCCATTTAAGAATGTGGTTAATCTGGATACCCTGCATTAATACAACTCTGTTGGTACAGCGCCTTCACCGAAAGACGCCCGTAAACATATGAAATCGATCGAAAACGTAAAAGTCGTTATATATTTAAATTAACACTGATTTCGAATAATGACAATTTTGTGATTTCTAAAAGAATTTTTTTGAAAATACTAATTTATGTGACGAATGGCGCGATTCCTATCACTAATTTACCAATTATATTTCTAAAAATCAATTTAGATTAAATTTGCAAAATTTCGTTATCATCTGATTCGCGTTTTGTCGGTCAAGCTCAAATTTCACTATGATAATATATATTCTGATAAAATGCGAAATAGTGGAGGAACAGTGAGTGAATCCGCGTAAAGTTGAGATAACTCTGCATAGTCCGCATCGAGACGGTTCTATCTGTACAGCGCCTTTGCCGAAAGGCGCAGGGAGCCGATTTAATAGACTGACTGTTAAATCAACACAGAATTCGAAACAATAAATAATAAATTATAATAATTACGATTTAAAAATTAAAACAGAAACTTTCAAAGTCGAAAATTCAGCTCATCCGTCCTATATGACGAGTTTTCTTCTAGTTATATTATATTATATTATATGACACTATATGATATTAATCTTATTACAATTGAAACATTTAAGTTTATTTAATTTAAATTTCTAAATACCTATTTCATTTCTTCATTATTTAATTATTCGTATTAATTTAATAAATTTAAATGAAAATAAAAATCTAAAATCAAAGAAATAAATAAAATAGAAATTAAAAAAATCAATATTTTTTGTCCAGCAAATTTTGATTCAAATGGATTCAAAAACCTGCCGCTCAAATGGCAAAAGTGTGTCAATAATATGGATGGTGGTAAATTATTAATTAACTTTGACTTTAGTGCTACAAACTTCATACTTGTCGACCCAATAATTATTGAATTTTTATTTTAATAAAATGTTTTTGTATATTTTTAAGTGAAGCTTGTCATTTATCCAAGTTGATGATTCAAACTAAAATCAAGGAAATTAACCATTGGACAATAAGTGGATTTTATAAAATAAATAAAGTTGTGTCAGTGACATTTTACTGTTTGGAATTCTCTCGAACAAGTCTTCTAGAGAAAGAAAGTCAATATTGATACAAAAAAAAGTTTTTTCTATTATTTTTAATTTCTCATTATTCTTGAAATGAGTTCATCAGAAGTAGAGGAAGCAGAAAATCAAAGACTTTCTGACATAATAATTGGTGTTGTGGATATAATTTTGATTGTTTTTGGTTTAGGTGGAAATATTTTAATTATAACTATAACTGCCAAGAGAAACATTCGAGTTTTTACAAAGTGTCTCTTGATTTCCACAGCGGGTTGGGATATTTTGGTTCTTCTTTTTCCCGGACTTCGATATACACTCATTATACTTTATTTATTTGACGTTCAGGACATTAACAATTTTATATGTAAATTTCATTCATTTATGTCTCTTATTGTCGTTGACATGTCTTCCTGGACTCTTACCATATTATCTATTGAAAGGTATTTACTTCTTAAATTTCCGTTAAATATCAAATTGAAACAATTAAACCTAAAACATGCCATATGGCTGATACTTGGATTAAAAGTGTTTGGGTCTTTAAAAAATTCATCAGCCTTTGCTTACTTAATCAACGAAGAAGATGATTGTATGATGACACACTTGAACTACGGGGAATTAATTTCATTATGTATGGATATGATTTTCAGTTTATTTCTTCCATCTGGAATTATATGTGTTTGCACATTGTTGAGTATCATGTTGATTCGAAGTCACCACAGAAAAGTTAATCCTACCCTCAAAGTTTCCCAGGAAAAGAATTCTGGTACAGAAATTCTCCGAATGATTTTAGCTATTTCAATTTATCATTTCGTTGTATCATTATTCCCATTTATTGTGTTTATTACGGGAAAATATTTAGACCAAGAAACTGCAGATGTTCATGTTTACACAGTTTTTTTTAACTTAAGTTGCACATTTTACACGAGTAGTAATGCCTTAAAATTCTACTTTTACTTAGCACTTTCGAGTTATTATAGAGAAAAGTTTTGTTTTTACACTTCTTTTATAGCTAGAAAACTTTTTTCATTCTTTCGTTTGTGTTTTCAAAAATGCATATTATGTAAAAAATAAACATTTGCTTTACTTTATGTTTTCTTTCTAATGTTTTATATTGTGATATTTATAACATATATGAAGAAGGATATAAGATTTCCAAATAGCGTTTATTTAAATTGACCGGTTTCAATGATTCAGAAAACCAAAAGGTAATCTGCAAACAGCTTCAAAAAAATCTGAACACAAAATCGGATAAACTAATTTATAAATTTTCATATTTAAAGAAATGTAAAAATCAAATAAAAAGTAAATTTACATATATACACATTGATTTATAAGACGAAGTGATTCAAAAGAAAGTTTACCCCAAATAAAAAAAACACTTTAAAATCTGTCTCTTGGATTCAAATAATTATAACTATGGTTTGCATGAAATGTGATATGAATAAGTTAATTAGTACGTTCAATATTACTACATTTACAGAGTGAGACGCTTACACAAGATGTTGGCATGATCATATAATTTTAACAATGTAAATAAACAGTGAGAGGCTACTCGCCCATTATTTATGTGATTATTTAAGAGGCGAGTTAAAGACTTCTCTTGATTTTTATAATGCACTGATTTCGTGAATATATGAAATGTAGACTCGTTACTCAGACGATAATAAAAATAATTTTTAATTTTTGTGAATCAATATTATCCCTATAAGCGATATAACCAGTGCAGTTAATGATTATACAATCAATGCGTCATCAGTACATCATTTAAAAACTCTCAACAAAGTTGTAGAGAGTGCAGTTTGAACGTTAATTTTAGGATCCAAAGATCTTATATATAACGCTTCATATGTCACTCTCTCCCAATAATTTTTAAATTGAGTGCACATAATTTTAAAGTGTTGTGAATTTATTTCTCCTTTACAATGTCTTCTATGTTCTATAAATATAATATTAATATTTTTTTTAATATAATTAATAGTTTAATATTAGGTTGTTTAAAAAATAATGTCGTTTTTGAATGGTCCTGATTTTTGATCATGTTTTGAAATAAATCTTTATCCTTTATTCATCTTTCATTCATAATTTTAAAGCCTATGATAAACTCTATATTTCTATGATACTTTGTTTAAATATTAACTTTAAAATAACGTGTTTTTTTAAATAGTTGTCAATATGCAAAATGTGTAATTTACGAACAACTTTTTTATAAGAATTCGGTGCATTGGGCGATGGAATAACAAACAAACGTATGTTACAACGTTGGTTTAAAAAATTTCAAGAAGGAAATGAGACCATTAAAGATGATGATGGTCGCGGACAGAAATCTGCTATTGAAAATGAAAATTTGAAGGCTCTAGTAGAAGCAAATTCTCGCACAACAGTTTGAGAGCTTGCGACGGAACTAGGTTTCGCGATAGGAACAATTTCAAACCACCTGCGTGACATTCAGAAGTCGAAAAAATTGGATTAATGGATTACATGCGAATTAAATGACAATCAAAAATGCATCGTTTTGAGGAAACACCTTCCCTTTTTCTGCGGAACATGAATGATCTGTTTCTGAGCCGAATTGTAAAGTGTGATGAAAAGTGGATTCTCTACGACAATTGAATACGTTCTTCTCTGGTTGGATCACGATCAAGCTCCGCAATCCTTTCCGAGGCCGAAATTGTACCAAAAAAGATGATGGTGACTGTTTGGTGGTCTGCAACCGGTGTTATTCATCATAGCTTCCTAAATCCAGAAGAAACAATTACGGCAGAGAGATACTGTCAGGAAATTGTCAAAATGAACCAGAAACTCTAACAACAACAACCAGCATTAGTCAATAGGAACGAACATATTCTTCTCCACGACTACGCTCGGCCACACATCGTACGTCTGACAATGCAACTGTTGAACGAACTTAGCTACGAAACTTTGAGTCATCAACCATACTCTCGCCTAATGATTATCACTTTTTCAAACATCTTGACATTTCACTCCAGGAGAAATACTTCTAAAATCAAGGGGATGCTAAAACTGCCTTCAACGATTTCATCACCTTCAGAAAGCCCGAATTTTATGCAGCCGGAATAAATAAACTTATGCAACGTTGGCAAGAGTGTATTGATGCTAACGGTTTTTATTTCGATTAATAAAGTTGATTCTACATTGATATATTTGTCTTTAAAGACCAAGGTTAAAAAACGACATTATTTTTTAAACAACCTAATAATTAAAATACAAATAAAGATATAAAATAAAATTAATTCGTTAATGTAAATAATAATAATCATTTTAGTGCCCACCGTCTGTCTGTAAGAACGTAGTGTATAGTTCACCGGACGGGACGGGTAAGGATAAATAAAATACATAAATATATAAATAAATAACGATACCAAGTTACATATAGATACAGGCTTATATAAGTTGTTTAGATAAAAATAATATGATATTATTGGGTTGGTCAAAAAGTCATTGCGTTTTTTACTAAAATATTTATTATTAAAAAATGACATTGATGCACAAATATTTTTACACGATATACTGTCCATTATTTTCAATCACTTTCTTCCACCTTTCCGCTAGCTTCATTATTCCTGATTCATAAAAACCTTTGTCTTTGTCAACAAAAAAGCCGTCTAGGAACTATTTGATGTCATCATCACTGGTGAATGTTTTTTTCTGTTTAAGGAATTCTGCAGTGATCTAAATAAGTGAAAATCCGATGACCCAAGTCTGGAGAATACGGTGGTTATCGCAAAACCTCCCAACCCAGTGATAAGAGTTTCTGGCGAGTGGTCAAACTTATCATGCTGAATATCAACTCCTTTTCGATTTTCCAATTTAGGACGTTCCTGTTGAATTGAATAAGTCAATTTCTCCAGCTAACCACAATATCTGTCTGAATTGATGGTTTCATTCCTTGGAAGGAGTTCAAAAAACACAATTCCTTTAAAATCCCACCAGACGGAAAGCATAACCTTCTTTTGGTGAATTTCTGCTTTTGGGATCGTTTTGGCAGTCTCACCACGTTTTGTCCATGATCGTCGGCGTTCCACATTGTTGTAGACAATCCATTTTTCGTCACCCATAATCAAGCGCTTCAAAAATGGATCACTTTGTTCTCGCTTCAAAAGGGAATTGCAAATGTCTATACGTTTCACCAAATGAATTTCTTTCAGTTCATGTGGTAACCGCATATCGAGTTTACTGACGAATCCAAGTTTCTTTAAATGACTTCCAACACTTGATTTTAATATTTCCAGAGTCTGCAACTTCTCTAGTCGTCATATGTGGATTAGATTTGATCAGTGCTGTTATTTTGTCGCCATCAACGTCAACTGGTTGACCGGAGAGTGGTGCATCTTTCAAATGAAATTTTTCAGAACGAAATTTAGAAAAACCACTGTCGAAGTTTTAAGGAGTCACTACCATATAAAAAACATATCTTCTTATGAGCTTGCACAGCGGTTTTCCCTTTGCAACAAATAATGCAACAAAACATGACGAATATGCTCATTTTGATTTTCCATTTCGAATTGACAGTAAAGTAATAAATTAAAACAAAATCAATTAATATTTTGTATAAACATAGTCTGAAAATTTAGGTTTCAGAATATATAATTGAATTTAAATTTTATCACATCGTTTTATATTTTCAAGTTTTTTATTAGGACGTACTCGAAAACGCAATGACTTTTTGACCAACCCAATATTTGGTGCCATAAAACTGGTCATTACATTTTATAATTGAAAGCAATCATTTTAGATAATAATAAAAATATTTACAGAATTTTAATTTTTTATAAATATTCAACTGAAAAGAAAAAAATATATTTAAAATTAGTTTTATTTATTTACATAATAAATTATATCAATAAAAAGTTATCAACTTTATTCAAAATAGAACTGCATATTTGATTTTTTTCTTTAAAAAAAGGCAAAAATAAAAATATAATATAATATTATAAAAAACTATCTTTGGAATTTTTTGTTAAAAGAATAGATTTTTCTTTTATTAAAAATAATTTATACTTTAACTATCTTTTTATTATTCAATTAATAATTATTCTTAGGAGATATAGTTAGTCATTTTAAATTCAATTAATAATTTAATAAAATTCTTAATATTGTAATTTGCAAATTATTTTTTATTTAATCAAATTTGACAGATTTATTTTAGTTAATTAGATTTTACATTATTATTAAAATTGAAAACAAAATTTGCATCCAAATTACGTTTTGGAATTGATGACAAAAAAAATCTAATATGATTTAAATTTTAGAAAAATTATTTAATAAATTTGAATAAAAATAATTTAAAATTTTATGATGAATTTATTCAAAAAAATATTTTTTGCAAATAGTTTTTTTAATTGTTTTATGATATATTTATATATTATTTCAAATATATAAACTCAGCGTCACTTTGCAGTTTCCATCTAATTCAATGTCCCTCCATAAAAATGAAAGCAGTATATACTTTTTTTTCAAAAACTCTTTTTTGTGCAAGTGCACTGCTTTACAAATGTAATATTTTACAAGTATTAATAAAAAATATTATTTAATTGATTTAGCATATTAAGAAAGAAAAAAGCATCTTTTAAGTAAACATGTATTATTTCACAATTTATTACATGATACATTCTTAAAAGAATATCATTGATAGAACAGATTTTTAAAATTACGAAAATGAAACAATAAAAGAGTCTGTATCAAACATAAAATATTTGACAAAATTTAATTCAAATAGAAGTTTGAAAAATATTCTGATTGATAAAAACTTTTTTAAGGTTATTTTTTGTTATTTTATAAATCTGTTCTACCAATGGACAATCCACCTGATGGTGTTCTGGAAAGAACGAAACATGTCGTGAATTATGAAATACTAAATGGTTACTTGAAAGATGTCATCATCTCGATACCTTGAAAAATTCATTTAATTCAGCTTCAAGCATGTTCTCATAGAGAGTTGAATTGCAACATTCTAGTTTGTTAGGGCAACAACGTGGAAGTATACCAGAATAAATAAGACTACAGTCTCTGATGTCTTCAACGCACGAGGTTTCACTTTCAGAATATTGAAATTTGCATTGAAGATTAAAATTCTCAGTGTTAGGTTCTATATCAAAAGTTGAAGTCACAACATCAAAATTTTATTAATTTAACCAATAAAATATTTTTCTAACAAAGTTTCTTTTGTACAAACCATTTATACGAAAAAGATAATATAATATAAAAATGAATACTTAATTCATTATTTCTTTTTTTTTTGGAATTCACAAACTTAGTTTTATAACATTTCTTCTATTAAAATTTTATCCTTTAAAGATTTTGTTAAAATTCTTTTATTTTAGTTCATTTTAAAAAATCTTCATATTAAAAATATTTCAATTTTTATATTTTTTATTTTATTTGTTAAACAAATATTTTTTTAAAAAAATCTTAAACTAAACTTTTCATTTTGATTTTATATTTTTATAAAATTTTCATTTAAAAATTCTATTCAAAATATTTTTAAACCAAAAATTTTCTAACATTTTAATTTATAAAATTTATTTTTACTCTAAAATTTATTGTGTATGAAATTTTAATGTATGAAATATTTTTTTAATATTGTGAAATTTTCCCGCATAGATTTTAAAATTCAAAATTCTAATATTTAGAAAACGGTTCAATTATAATTTTTACTCAAATAGGAAAATATAAACTAGTATGAGGGATAGAAGTGAACTCTTTCACAAAATAATACAGGATAGTTGTTAATTATTAATTTAATTAATTAACTTATTTATTTTGAAAAAAATATTTAATATTGATCAATTTGTTTGTATTATCCAATGTCACTTTTAATAATAGAACATAATAAATCCATTTTAATTTTAAATTTTTATTAGAAAACATGTTTCGCCACTTTTATGGCACCCTCAATTATGAGATAAAGTAAATTGTTGTATTTATAGTCAGAAGAGCATTACATCACTATCTCTTATATTAGAATACTCTAATATGATTGGACGAATGACTTTGCACGTTTAAACAAGGTTTATAAAACATAATTAACAGCAATTTACTTTATCACATAACTGAAGACACATCAACAGTGGCGAAACATATTTTCTAATAAAAATTTTAAATTAATATGGCTTTATTATTTTCTATTTATATTGATCAGTTTAAATAATCGATAATAAGAAAATTCAAGTCATCCATAATGATTGCAATGATTATAGACCTTTTGAGAGAACAAATTGATAAAAATAAATGCAAAAAAAGTATTTAATGATAAAATTTAGGAAGTCTCTTTTGAATTTGTATTTGTATAATTCATAAAATCAAATAAAACATTATCGGAAATAAAACTCTGATTTCATCATGTCTGAATAAATTCCATTTGATTTTGGAATGCAAATATAAACATAATAATTTAAATATTTTGATTCTAATAAGTTTAACCAATTTAAATAAAACTCAATTAACTTTCTTCTTTTGAAAGAAAGAAAATTATCAAAATCTAATAAAAGAAATCTTAAATTACTTTCTCTTCTCTTTAAAATAAATGTTTCACGTATCTCAAAGGAGTGAATAAAGATTTCTATTTTCCCAATATTTTGTAAAACCAAATAACTATATTCATTTTACAAAGGAAGTTCAGTTTAATAAATGTATGGACGAGTGATGAAAGAAAAAGACGCAAATATTTTATTAGTACACGAATATGTTAAAAAAACAAGAAAAAGGAAACCCAAGAAAAGAAGTTACGGTGAAAGTAAATCATTTTAAGACATAACAATGAAACGAAGATGATTCACGTTTATAGACTCTTTCCTTTTTGAAAAACCTCAACGTAGGAGAATTCTTCGGAAACTTTATGAAAAAAGGGTAAATTGGATAATTTGGTTGAAAATAATTTTTATTTTTTTGCAGATTGTCGTTTACGTTAAACCCTTTACGAAAATAGCAAATTTTCCAAGAACTTTAAGTCATAGATTTACTTTTACTTCTTTTTCTTTTTTTGTTTTATCGTTTCCCTATGAAAACTTTCAATGCGTTGAAAAGATGAAAATCATAAAAAGCCAAATCAAACGTATTAAGAACACTAATATTATTTCCAAAACTTTTATTGTCATCCCAACTCGCATATCATCCAGGACGATTCTCCACCAAACTTTCGTAGTTAGACATCGTTCTTGATTGATAAATTAAAATTATGTTTATAAACCTCT
>MQRK01218853.1:0-10937 GCA_001938485.1 Girardia tigrina
GAGAAATATCAAAAGGAAATAATAAATGACATTGATATCGTCGGACAATGTCTCAGATTTCCTGAGAAATCATTTATTTTTCAACAAGACCTTGCTCCAGCCCACAAAGCGACTTCGACCACTCATTTTCTTAACGAAATGAATGTGGAAGTGTTAGACTGGCCTGCCAATTCACCGGACGCAAACCCGATTGAAAATTTATGGCATATTATTAAAAGGAATGCAATAAATACTTGCCCTGCAACAGGTAATGATCTATGGAATGCCATTCAAGACATATGGTACAAGATCTCTAGGGCCCAGTGCGAGTCCCTAGTTCATTCGATGCCCCGTCGTTTATCGTCGATAATACAAATGCGTGGTTATCTAACAAAATATTAATTAAATATTTTATTTTAATACATGTTCAATGTGTCTTTGTTGTAGATCAATAATATTCATGGGGTGCGAACTTACTTATGAACCGCACTGTATAGTATGACTTGTTATATGTTTTAACATCTATGCTGATTTGTGTACACCAATCTCGTTGCTTTTGTCTCAACTCGAACAGGTCTCGTGATTCATCCCTACTTTTTAGTTGTGCTCTCTCAAAAATCGATTTATTTCTCACAAATTGATGTTGCTGTAACTCGTCTATCAAACTTATTTCTTCGAGTCTCAGTGCCTGTTGATAATAATCGACCTTTTACTCGAGTCTTTTCATTCGATCTTCTTGTTCCTGTTGAAGGCGTTTTTTCTCATCGAACTGAAGTTTCTCAAGTTCCATTGTGTTGCGGCAGCAGCGCAGTGGAAGCGCCTTTTTTTATTCATCGTTGAAAGGGAGAGAGGACATTCGTTATCATTTTGTTTTCTAATATTATTTTTATTATTATTATCATTTAATTCATTATTATTTTTGTTTTTATTATTATTTTTATATTTATCATTGTAATTATTTAATTTATTATTTTCTAAATGTAAATAAATATATCTCGTACTTGTTTGGCCGAATAAAGCCAATTCGATTTTATCACCTTCAATCAGGGCTCTCAGCATGCAGTCAATAATTTTCACCCTAATGAGGGCGGGATTCCGTTCACTGCTTTCATTTTCATCAGTTTTCTTTTCCGTCGTACACAAAATATTAGCGATTATCCGTTATACCAAATCCAACATTATATTGAACAATGTGAAATAGAAATTGTAGGGGAATTTCTCGTAAAATCTTTTGTTAATGTCCGATAGATTTGAGAAATCTCCGAATAAATTGGAACGACTTCGTCGATAATTGTCGACGAGTCGCGCACAACACTCGCGATATATCCTACGATACGGCCGTCGAATCGGTCATCAGTCAGAAAACTCTCCCGCGCGAAATTAATTGGCGGATAAGATCCAGTTTTCATTTATTTTTATTTTTTATTCGACAGCAGAAAAAAAATCGACAAACTCGATTTATAATTTTTATTAGTTTATAAAATCTCCAACTAATACGGAGTTACCGTAAATATTTAAACAAATAAAAATATTAAAACCAATGTTAATATGAAGAAAATATATACATATATATACATATCATCTCATATAAATATATATATATATATATATATATATATATATATATCATTTTTATATTAAAATTAAATTTAACTTTTTTTATTTTTACTCTGATAAAATAATTGTTTTTTTAAGAAAATTATTTAAAACGAAAAAAAATTATTTAAAATGAAACCGAACACATTGAATCTATTTTTTCAACTTCTATTTCCGTAAGGTTTTTCAATACTTGGTTCCTTGCTTGAGTCGACCTAAGATACGAGATCTTACTTTGATTAATCTTCTGTTGATGGATCATGTCCAGATCTTCCTTTCTGTTTTTTTCTTGCTTCTCATGCTCCTCATTCAACTGTATTTGTTCCTCACGTTATTTTTTTTCAATTTTTTGTTTCTCTTCGCTCTTTTTTATCTGATTATCTTCTTCCAACTGCTCATTTTTTTGCTTGTGAGACTCAATTAAGGCCTTCTGTCCCAACATAGCTTCGTGATTCTCCTTCATTTTCTTCATATATTTCTGTCTAATAAAATTTCGATTATCTCTCATCCGGTCATCAGTATATCCTACAAATCCTGCAACATCGTAAATCGCCACGGAGAACCGAGATAACTGCTTTATAAGTGTCGAAAATTCGATAATCTCTTAACTGACTTGAATTGAACTATTTAAATTGTTACAATTATTCAATGATAAACTATTTCTTCCTTTCTCTATCAAATCTTTCGATCGTTGTGATAAACCGAGATCTGTGCAGACATCGAATTTAATCACTCCGGCTTGATGATCGATTCGGACTGGCAAGTCAAGATTTCGGATTAATTTTACAACTATTAAATTTAGTTTTAAAGAATTAACAAAACTGCAAAGTTTCTCGAATTTAGCAATTAAAATCATTTTATAAATCATACCGATTTGTAAAAAACCTCGACTTCTTATCGATTCTTGAATAAGATCGATGTAAACTCGCAATTCTCGACCTTGCTCTAAAAACCAAGCAAGAATTTTGGGCGCTTCTCGAGCGAGTGAGAGTGGTTGATAATCAAATTCTAATAGGAGAAAGAAATCAGTCAGTCGACGATCGACAAGATCATAGACGCAATTTGATTGAATTTCTTGGATAAGATTTGCGCGAGTACCGATCGACGACAGACCAAGTAGCATTGACAAGGTTTTCTGTTTGGCAGGATCACTGACTTCACTAGATTCTAGTAATGGGTGTAATGATTCCCGATGGACAGGGAGAGGAATGGCGATAGCAGAGAGGATCATTTTAAATGCTAATTCCTTTACTTCTGAAACAGAGATATTCTTTTTATTATCTCGACTGTAAAAGAATAATTTCTGAATCGCTGCCACGCGGAATAAATATGACGAACCAGATTCAAAGAACACTTGCGAGGCTTTTAAGTAGTAATTCGCGATAATTCTCGGTTTCACGAAAATTTTTGATGAATTTAAAATATTCCACATATTTTTGGTGGCCTTAAATGCTTCTTGGTATAACTCAAACGAAAGTTCAAAGTCGAGCATCTTTAGTCTTGTCTCAAGATGGAAGTGCCATGTTTCAGGGCCACTTTGTGTCGCATTCTGACTCATGTTGGCGGGTGACAATTTCGACAAATGATTTCTTAAAATATCAGAGAGTTTCTTAAACTCCGACTTTCGGTCGTACTTCTTACAAAACTCAAACGCTTTCTCTGCAATTTCACATTATTTCGTAGTAATTCTATACATTTTCGGTAGATTTCCCATTATAATTTCAACCACAATATCAGGATCGATTGATCTTGATGTCCTTTCGTACTCATCAAATGTTCCGAAATTTCTGTATTATCCAAATCAACGATTTCTGATACTTCTTGCTTACTTTTCTGTTGAAATTCTTCTGTTCTCATTTTAGTGAAATTTAATTAATGCTTTACAGCTTGCTCCAAGGATTTAAGATTGATTAGAGAAGTCATGCTTTTATACTGGTAGAGGATGTCTTGGAATTTCGTAGCCTTCCTAGCATCCACACACAGTTCTGCCAGCAACATCATCACTTCTTCGTACGCTTTCACCCACACTTTGTGCTTCTTCTGCGGTTTCATAAAGTCATGCAGCGCTTCAATCGCGGTGTTTCTTTTTCCAACATTGATTAAATCTCTAGCGGTCGCTAAAGCTGCTTCCGAATTTCCAGGCGCCATTAAAAAAACTTTCTGAAATAAATTATTAAATAAGGTAAAATTTCAATAAAATGAACTTCAAGGGTATAATCAACAAATGATTCTAAACAAAAGGAGACATAAATTTTGAAAGTCACATAAATATAAAGACAGTCATTACGACAATTAATTAATCAGCTGGAAAACATATTGAACATGTTTTCTATGATGAAAGATCGCTAAAGTTGATATAAAAATATTCATTTACATAATACATAGAAACATTTTTTGTTCATAATGACATGTGTCCAACATAAGTGAATCAATATTTCTCAAAGTATATGGAAATAAAATTATTGTAATTTACTTACAATAATTTAGAAAGAAACTTTTGAATAAATTGGAAATATACTTTACGAATTACTTCAATAACATGAATAACATGTAAAAATATGTTTTATAATTATTATTTCGATGAATGTTTTACTGTTGTGTTTTATCCAGTGTGTTGTTTTGCAAAAGGGAAGTCTTACAAACTTGATAATTGATTAATATGTTAAGCATTCTGATTATTTAACACATTGACTGCTGTTGACATCATGCACCGAACGTCTGCTACGCGCGGTACGCGTAAAAAATATGATCGAACATTGTTGCCTTTTTAGCATTTAACACATTGAATGCTGAGTACGAGATATCTCGTACTTAGCGTCTAACTAATGAATATTGAAGTACGAGATATCTCGTACTCAGCATTCAATGTGTTAAAATAAATCTTTTTAATTTTTTTTCAATTATGACCCCATTTATGATTGTGAGTTTCGATGGATAATTTAAAGTTAAAACTGAAATAATTTAAAGTATTTAATTAAAATAAGTCCACTTTAAAAAAAATATTGTCATGTATTTGAAGGCCTGACAGAATATCTGCTAAAATTATCTTTTTGGAAGAATAATGTTCTTCTCGACGAGCACTTTGTAAAATTCATGTAGTAATCTCAGCTCATCAAAACTATTTAATTCTAATGAAATCTGTTCTCTCAGTTTTTCAACAGACAGATTCCCTTTGTATATCCATTTGATCTGTTCATTTTCATAACAAATTTGAATATTTAATTTTATTCGGCAATAGTCTATGGCATATTCACTAACTTGACTAAGACATTGGTCATGTGAAAAGGTCATCTGGATCTCTTGTAACACTTCTATCAAATCGACAAATAGTTGTTTCATAATATTCCTATAAATTAATAAATCCTTTCTATCTATTTCAGAGATTGATAATCGTAACAACTCATCAAAAAATAACAAAGTATTTCTAATTAATCGAATATCGTATTTTAAAAGTCCCATTCCATAAAAGCAATATGCTAAACCTATTTTACTCTCATTAATACTTTCCATAGCTTCATCTTCTCCATTAAGCTCTCTTATTTTCCACTTAAAATATTTCGCAGCCTCATTATAATTTATCAAAGCAAAGTGAGAATATTCTTGGTTAGAGTTTTCTTCATATTTATTACAATACTTGTTAGCTAATCGTAAATATTGTATTCCAAGATTATTGATTGTATCAAGCTTTCTTAAGTCATATTGTTCATCAAGTTTTAAAGCTTCCATTAAATATTCAAGGCGCAATTTTATATTTACATGGTCAGCTGTATCTTCAACATACTTGTTATATGCTCTAGATAAAATAAGAGCAGTCTTTTCAGCCGAAGTCTTGATCCAATAGTTATGATCTGGAAAACGTTCAATACTTTTAATAGCTAAGTCGAAATTTTTCCGAGCGATATCTAAACATTCTCTGTTAATATCGACTCTAGAATCTGTTTCATTAGGGACTAAAAAATTTAAATGGTACAATATTAAAGACGCATTTCCATAAAGAAAGCATAATAGCATATAAATTTCTGTTATTTGTGGATTATCCAATAATTCTTCATCTAACTTATGTGTCATTTCAGAGAACTCTTTATCGATCTCCTTTAGTTTTTGAAGATTAATTTCGACATTCTTATTTTCTTCAATACATTGATGAATTTCCAAAATCAATAAATTCAACTCTGCTTCAATTATAATCAACTTCGGCAACAAATATTTCTCTTGAAACATGGATTTAAAAGATCGAATTTCAGTTTGAAACAGTTCTTTCATTTGACTGATATACACGGTTATTTCGGAGATTCCATTTTGGACATCCGCCAAATCCAAACAAATATCAATGAGTAGCTCAAAAGTGCGAAATTTGCCCACAATGTCGGGATCACTTTGAAAAATAATCTTACATAATTCTCTGGATTTGTCATACTCTTTCAAATAGTAATAAGTCTTTGCTAGAAATAATTTCACTAAAAAATCTTCAGAAATATTTACAGCTTGTTCTAGTAAAACCCTGGCTTCATTATATTCTCCGTTGTTTAAAAAATGACTACTCATCTCACAAAAAAGAGAATTAACTTCATTCTTCAATTCAATATTTTCGCATTTAGTAAATTTCTTCAAATCAATCCGTTTAAAGAGTGCTTGAAGTTCCGAACGTGCTCTCTCAAATTGGTTACTGTAAAATAGTGAGATTATCATATGCCTATGTATTCGATAAACCAGTCTTGGTAAACCAAATACGTCCATGAAGTTTTTTTCAACAGAATCATCATTAAAGACATTCATTTCATTAGGCTGGTCCCCTATTAACTGAAGAGCTTTATCTAAATATTGATATGACTCATTATGTAGACCTATAATCGAAAAGGAAATGCCTATTTTATAAAAAGATAAAGCGGAAATAGGTACATTTTCTTTCTTTAGAACGCATATGAAAGAATCTAAATGAGATGAAACATTTAAAACATCTTTTAATTCTTCGTAAAAAGTATTTAAGTCAAAAGAATGTACATTATGAGCTAAACCTTTGACTCGTGACTTTTTACATCTAATCTTACATTCAGTCAATAAGAAAGACTTGGAAAACGTATGAAAATAAGGTGACGCTAGTTGAAGATATTCTTGTGTATGAGGAACATTATTGACTTTATTGTTGCAAATGTTAACGTCTTCTATATCCCTTATTAACTGACCGATAACCAACATTACATGCTGAAATATATACTCGCTTTTCCTTTGATCTGACTGACCAAGATCAACTTTATTAATGATGGACATGAGGTATGTCACTTCATTTTGAATGGTTTCAAGTTTACTGGTGACTTTGTTTATTTTATCATCGATTTCATTACTAATTGGTGCAATATTTATAACGCAAATTTTAGGATTTTCATTTATTCTTTTTGATTCTTCAATAATTATTTGCTTGTTTTTGATATTTAATGCTAAAGGATAGTGAATTTTATCATCATCTTTAAGATTTTTCAACAGTAATTGATATGTTATATTAATGCTCTTTAATTTGTTATCAATTATGGTTTGGCTCACCGTTCCATCACTTGAGTTTGTGATCATACTTTCAATAATTGTAGCCGCTTTTATTATTAGTTTATTAATAATGCTTTTACTATCATCGATGCTCACAGTTTTAGGTTTTTTTCTTTTTTCTTTATTAACTTTTCCTTCTACAGGTTTTTGGAGAATATTGACCTTCTCTTTTCCAGTTAAATATGTCAAAAGATTATGTGAACATTCTTCAAATTTCTCAGCATTCCTATACTGATAGTTAATAACTAGTTGACCCTTTACACTCGTTTCTTCACAGATAATTTCATTGAAATGATCTTTTATTTCTAAAATGATTTCATTAATTGCTTCATTTTTATTGATAGTTCCATTTAAAATCGTTCTATGAAAATGACAAATTAAATGTCGAATATTGCTGAAATTTTTAAAGCTTTTCAGCATCGTTCTATTGTTCGAATCATTGATTTTATCTTCAATCAGTTCATTCAGTAACTCTCCAATGATACAAAAGACTCGAGCAAAATAATATCTATCGTCTTTTTCGTTAAAATCAATCAGTTGTAAATTATCAATCTCAAATTTTATTGTTCGGAAAATCAAAAATTCATTTGCCATTGCTGAAAAATCAGTCAAAGAAGAAATCGGTAAAGTAAAGTCCGTTTCAATTTGATTCGATAAATGATGTAATGGAATATTTTCTTCCGATAAAATATACGCCAATTTCTGTTTCAGATGACTCAAATCGTTTATTATTAATTCAAACACGTCTTTGAAAATACAATCAAAAGAATTTTCGTTTTTCATAATGACAGATAAAGTAAAAAGTCTTTCGAAATAAATCCCATCTTTATTGATAGTTTTTCCTTTATTTCGTTGAATATAACCGTATTTATTTCTGATGTAAAAACTATTTTTATCACCTTTATCATTGTATGAGACTCTGCCTGCCAGTTCACCAATGAGAATAAGAGTCGTGTTTAAATCAATCTTATTATTTTCAAAATCTAAAATCGTTTTTAACATTTGTTCAAGTGCGAGTATGTCATTCTTTTTGTCACATTTTTCTTTACTCGTAACATGTTCTAGCACTTTGTTATTAACATTTCCATGTTTTTTCCTAATTTTCAATTCCTGGAAATATGACCGCTGACTCTCAATCATCGTTTGGTCTATTCCATCTAACAGTTGACCAGTTGTAGCCAAACTAACTAGATCCAATACCGTCCAAACACCGCAATCACTTAAGTTTTGATTCCGCTTTTTAGAATAATCAAAACATTTTATATTTTTACTATTGAGTGCAGATAACAATTCATCAAAAATGGGATTACCGAAGGAATCCGAATAGAGACCTTCGAGATGTCCGCTAGAAGTCGCTCTAATCACCAATCCCACCCAATAAGGCACCTGATCTGGATCATTAGTTACCTGACCCAGATCTATCGGTATTACTAATGGTCTTGCATCATTATTCGATCTCAATATTTCGATAATCGATGATATTAATTCGGTAAAATTACAATAGTGAAATATCGACTCATAAATTAGATATTGATTTACACATTTGTCATTCAAATATTCAATTATTTCTGTCAAGTTATACCATAATTGACCTTCAAAAGTCGTCATGAATCTTATAAATGATTTAATCGGTAATTTTCAAAGATATTTTTTTCAAATTTAAATATTCGTTGTTGATGCAATGCAGAAAAACAACGATCAAGATCAATGAAATGCAAATAGTAAAATTGAATTTATTTAATATTTTGAATGAAAAATATTTAATAACTGTATAATTATTTCATAATTATAATGCAATAGTCGGCAAACTTTTTGAGTCGCGGATAATATTCGAGCAAAATTTAACTTTTTACAACCCATGGCGGGTCGGTGGGCATTTAAAAAAATAAGTAAAATATCAAACAAAATTTAGATAATTTAGATACAAAATTTAGATAGTTTACTTAGAACGTATATTCCTAATGTGAGATACTAAATTTTAGTATTAGATAAAACCAAAAAAAAATTATTTACAAATCTTCTATCATTAGTCTTTGTGATTAATGACTTCCTTAATGCTGTACCTTTTTAGTTAATTTGAACAAGTCCGGATCATATTCTGTCGAACGAAGTCATCAGAATGTTCATTGGTCATATTCGTCCTGTTTTCATCTAAAATATATTTCCTTTGGGAAAATGTTTGCTCGCTTTTATAGCAAGAACGAAAAGCGGATAAAAGACAAAATCCAATTTTTTTCAATGCTACAAATCTATTTTTAATATCAAACTAGTAAATCAAAAAAGTAAATTTTTTATATCCATTCTTTATGCAGACAAAATTCTTCTTTGTCAACAAAATTTTTAAAATTTTAAAAATTTAACATTTAAAAATTTTAAATAGACAAACAATAAATAATTAATATAAATTAATTTAATCGGGAATAGTTTACTTTTTTCAAATAGTTAATAAAATCAAGTCTTTTTCTTTATAAATTTCTGTTTACAGTTTTAAAAAGACAAAAATGAAAATGCAAAATTTTCTACAACTCTTTATTGAAAATAAAACAGAGAGATTATTATTTTTATTGTTCTATTAGAATGAGAAGGGCACCTGTCGGCTTTGTGAGAAACGATCACGGCGTATTAGTGCTGCTGGTGATCCATCTTACATTCATATCAGTGAAGAGTGAAACAACAACACAAATTCTGTCATTGCCAGAGACAGAGAAAGAAAAAGAAAGACCTACAAAATTGCTTTTTGACAAATAAATGAAACTCACAACTCATATAATATGCAGCAATCTTTTGAGATAATTCCTTGATCACTCACCATTACCATTACTGTCTGGTAAATTGTGTGAATGCGATTATGTATGTGTGTCAGCGTGACTGTCTGTATGTATGTGTATCATTTGCATGTGTACCCTTGTAACGACTCTCGTGTGATCACAGTCGGTCAGTGTGCAATGAACTAAACAGAAATTGATTTAGAAATATATTATACAGTGCGTTCAGAAAGTCAATGTACACCGTTCATTGTCTGGTTTATTTTTAGATAATCAGCGTTGTAGCAGACTTTTTAAATGAAAATTTCTATGAAATCGAACTATGAAATAGATTCGTGAACAAAAAACATACCTACACACTTTGACATTGACAATGAGCGTTTTAAATTTTTTAAAAAAAATATCATTTTGATATTCAATCTAATCATTGACGAAAGTCAATTTATTGCGAAGTTAATTCCAATTGAAAATAGTTTTGTCAACGGAGGACAGAATATTTTTGATTGAACATGTCTTTCGTGCGAATGATGAATACACAGAAGCAATGAAGGAAAAATTTGCCGAAAAGTTTCCCGCAACAGCAATACCTCATCGAAATGCAGTTCAAGCGTTAGTGAACAAGTTCAGAGAAACTGGATCCGTTCATGATGCCTCCCGCTCAGGTCGACCAACGATTTTAACGGAGCAAAAATTCAATGTTATTTCGAAAGCCATGAGTCAGAGTCCAACAAAGTCAATGCGCCGTTTATCTCAAGAAGTGAGTGTATCCGTTGGAACTGCACATGCCGACGTGAGGAAAACTTTAAGCTTATATCCATATCGTATTACTTGTCAACATGAGTTGAAAGACCCAGACTTTGAAAAGCGACTCCAGTTTTGTCATTGGTTCAAGGAAAATCTGAATGAGGATGACATGCTCGACAAGACTTTTTTTCCGATGAAGCGTGGTTTCATTTGTCTGGATATGTGAGTAGACAAAATTCTCGAGTTTGGTCCAGTGAAAATCCGCATGAATTTGTTGAGAAGCCTCTGCATTCCTTGAAAGTTGGAGTATGGTGT
>MQRK01218853.1:23591-37618 GCA_001938485.1 Girardia tigrina
CGATACACCTACTATTTGATTCCACCTACTATTTTAATAGTAGGTGGAAAATTTTTTGAAAACTTCATTACACCTACTATTTCATGTCCACCTACTATTTGATGTTATCCGTTAGTATACAATCTATTGAAGTCATAAATGATTATGGTCAATATATTAATACTATGGATATATATGAATATGAGCGATATATAGTCTGTTGTGTATTATAAAGATGTACAATTGTGCAATTATTCAACCTTTTCGTTGACTTTGATGCTTTATGAAATGTATATCAATATATGAGTAGAGGTAATTATACTATAAGACATGTATTACATATATCTTCATCAATGAAAAAATGCATATATTACATGATTTTACATGAAATCATGTATTTGTCTATGTTTTTCAGTAATTTATGTAAATTTTTATATATACATTCTTACAAAACCTATAAATAGTTTACACATTACATACAGATTATAGCCTGCCTAGACTTAGTGCAGCCTATCTAGTCCTAATCCATACATGTAACACATAGATTGCATTTACTTTGATGAATTAAGTTTCAGTGTGCTATATAATCATAATATAATACAAATAGATAATAATATAACATGTAAACACCATAGAAACATTTGAACTGGGTTTACTGTGTTGTGAATCACTATATGATCACAGCTTGTGATCATATAGTATGTATATAATGTAATATATGTATATTAAAATGTTCACTTTTTGAAAGGTTGATAAGGTAATGGTTGATACAATTAGGGTCACTTTTTATCGCTGTTAAGGTAGATTTGAAGGTTTTTATATACAAATGGCTGTTCAAGAGGTGATTGTGATGGTTGATGATATGGCTAATAAGGTGTTTTTAATGGTTGATATGGTAATTTTGATGGTTTTTGAGGTAAATTTGATGTTAATGATATAGTTGATGAGGTATATTGGATAGTTGATATGGTGATTTTGATGGTTGTTGAGGTACATTTGATGGTTGATATGGAAAATTTGATTTTGATGGTAATGGTTGATAAGGTAGTTCTTATAGTATTTTATATGTTATTCAGTATTTTCTGTATTTTTTACATGTTTAGTTGTGCATTGATGTGATGAATGCAATACGTTCACATGATGGATGCATGACGATATCACTTTGGGTGCGACCATGTTTTGAAGCGTTGATTTATTGGTTGATAACATAGTATAATATCATAATATAATACATATCTATTATATAATATTTACACACATAATGTGCATATGTTCGAAAAAGCACTACATATTGATTTTTTCAAAAATCAAAGATCATATTCTGACTATTCATATATGAGTTACTATCCATGTGTTCAAACAGATTTTTCATATTTTGCTTGCTTTGCCCTTTATACCCTATGAGAGTTCGACCCCACTTTAAACTATATTATATTAAAACATGAATATATTGTACTTTGTACAATTGTGAACTTATTTATTTTACACACTTGCACATGTGAAGTATTGATTAACACATGTGCAGCCTGCCTAGGATTAGTGCATTATTGATTAGAACATGTTCAGTATTGATTAGCACATGTGCAGACGAGTGGAGTATTGATTTTTGCACTTTTTTGTGTAATTTTGATGGTTTTTACATGTTTTCGGTGATTTTTAAGGTGTTTTTAAATGTGTTTTTCATGGTTTTAAAGATAACAGTGATAGTTTCTAAGGTGTTTTAGATTATTTTTATATATAATATTAAAAGGTTATGCATCATGGTTACGGTAATCATGGTACTTTTGATGGTTAATGTCTAGGCTCAGCTACTTTGGCAGATCATGTACATGTTATATATAATGTCCATGTACGTTTTAAGTACTATAGGAGTTTTATACATGTAGATTTTACATGTAAAATAAAAGGTTATGTATCTTGGTTACGGTAACCATGGTACTTGTGATTGTTAATGAGATACATTAGGCAATTCATGAGGTATTGTTTGATGGTAGACAGCATACATATATCATAGGAGTTTCAGATATATACGAAAAAAACAATTTTGAGCACTTTTTTAAAATTTCAGAAATGTTCGAAAATATCTATATTTCAGCACTTTTTCGAAAATGTTGATGTGGAATCAGAATGTACGTATATGGGTTACTATTCAAGTGCATGAGCACTTTTTGATATTCTGCTTCCTTGTACATCTAAAATCGATGTGAACTTTGTGTAAATTTGCACATTATGTTCATTATAGGGAAAAGTAATCAATATATGAAGATTCTAATTGCACATTCAGATAGAAATTCAAAATGTGCATCAAACACATGATATCGATTATTGATACTAACACTTTTAAAAAATTTGATGTATTGATTTTTGCACTTTTGTACATGTGGAACTTAAAAAGCACTATGCTAGTACATTAGAAATGTGCGGCACAATGTGCACTATCGATTAGCACTTTAAAAGTATCGATTAGTACCTCTGGGCACTGTGCAGCGATTGATTAGCACTTTTTTCTTTGGTTGCTATAGATACGGTAACCGTTACCATGGTTACAACCACCTTGAATCACTGTATCCGTTGCTAATGAAAAACGCTCTTGGTTACTGTTGCCATGGGAACCGAACCCGTTACTAAGGACCTTGAAACCAATCAGAAGTGTTTCCAAGGTACCGGGGACCAATCGGAACTGTTGCTAAGGTGATTGGAATCATTGTTTAGGTGACCGGAACCGTTGCTAGGGTAATCGCGATCGTTGCTATGGTAACTGCGACCGTTGTTATGGTAACCGGACCCGTTGCGATGGCAACGGACTACCCCCCCTTCTCCTGGAGGTGAGGGAGAATGCCTATTTTCCCCCTACTCGTGTACAAAAATACTTTCATTGAGAAAAAGTCTCAAATATAAAAAATCATGTTATTGGACCTTACATTGAAAATCAATCCCAGTGGTCCCAATAAGCGGCTAATCCGATTATCCAAAATCAACAACATTAAATAACGCCAAATCGGCCTAAAAAATCACAGTCATATTTCGCTTTGTAACAAGTGGTCCGATTAAGCGGTTTCCTCCATGTTTTCGTAAATCAACCGAGATAAAGTTTAAACACTTAGAGGGGTATTTTAGTATACCAACGTATGTTTAAAAGATGTTGTCATAATAACTTTCGGATCACATAACATGGAATTTAGTGACTTCATTAAAACATGTAGAAAAGACACTAAATTTCATGTTGTATGGTCCAACAGTGATCGTGGAAACATCTTTTAAACATGATTTAGGGTACTAAAATACCCCATGGAGTATTTAACTGTTAATATGCTAAATTTAAAAATGAAATTTATAAATTTATTTAAAGAATTACAACGTGAGTTCGGATTTTATTAAAGAAAGCATGATATTAAATAAATTAAGGTAATTTTCTTACGTCAAATTATTCTTGAAAATTATCCAACGTGCTATGATGCAATCTTTTAATACATTGTTTTCTAACAAAGTTATTACAGACATAGGTCTACCTTCATTCTCTTCTTGAATAAAAGAAGAACGCTATATTTCGATAAATTTAGGTGTTTCGTTTGCTTTCACTTGAACCTGACTAATTATTATGTTGCGATACAACGGTTGTGATAAAATAATTTACTCAAAAGATATAAACCCCATGAAGAAAATATTATAAAGAAAAAATCAATAAATGAAAATGAAGTCCGCAAAAAAATCCATTAACTTTATTAGAAACACGCCATGTAAGTGTTCAAAGAGTGAGAATGGCTGAGACTTCCCTGAGAGTCCTTATGAGGTAGAAAATCGAAGTATAATAACCTGAGTCAATAAAAAGCAGTGACAATTTACATGGAGGCCGGAGAAGAAAGAATCCGATGCGGAAGAGGCGGGTCGATTTTTCTAGTTGATCCCTGACATTAATCCATCATATTACCCTCATAGAACCCTGCGAAGACCCTATAAAATAATAGATAAAAGTCCAAATTCTTAAGAAATTAAAAACTAAAAATTCCAAAATCCATTGCAATTTACATTTTTCGTTTATTAAGCCGCGAATAATACTATTCAAATGATCAGTTTCATCATTCAATTCACTGTTAGAAGACTTTACGTTATCAATGACTGTATCAGAACTAATAATTTGATTTTTTGTTTGAATCAATTTATTTTCTAAAGGATCAGCTCTATTAACGGAATCCACAAATTTTGATTTAATTTCGTCCATTTCGAATCGATTATTTTCCTCGCCATCTGCCCATTCATCGCGGCCACTGTCACTGAAGGCAAAACCCCAAGCTGGGCAACACCGACAACCGATCTCCAGCGCCAAAACACGACTTACTTCCCAGACCACGACCAAGGAAAGAACAATTCACTAGACCTCCCGCATAGCCGCCGGACGAGGAATCGATCGGAGATACACTCTCGGCCGATCATCCGAAAGCAATTGCTGACGATTCCCATTTAATTCGAAACAGGATCTGCTTCCAAAATAGTTAGCCATTTTTAAATTTTGTTTTCAAATTTTCGATTTCCAATTCAATGCAAAAACCAAAACTCAATTCACCTTTTAAAAATTTTATTATTTTATTCAATTACGTTTTTATTAGTTAAACAAACTGCAATTTAATCAATTTATTTTTTTTACAAATTTCAAATATTTAATCAAAAAAACTAATTTTAATTTGTGACAAAACAAATCAACCAGTAAATATTAAAGAGTTCGAGGTAAATAAAAAAAAGTAATTATACACACAAATGTTTATAATTAATTGATTCATTAATTTGAATCTTCCAACCGGTTCCCCGTATTTCACTCCGAACTTCAGGAAATAATTCAGTAAAAGGCAGTTCGGTGTCAAGCATCTGAAATCGAGTTAAATCGACTGGCAATATCGCCGTTATAAAAAACAGATCACACAAAATATTCACGATCGACAAATCCGTTGTTTCGGTGAATATTAATTGATAGATACCGACGTTGGACTCACTCTGACGCATTATCAAAAACGAATCCAAAACTGTCGCGAATTTCAGGATTGCCAAAACCGTTGCAAAGGACGCAAAGAATACATTTATTCGATAATTTAACTCAATCATGGCTGAACAAATCAAAAATCGAATTTCCGCTAAAATTTTTATTTGTGATTTTGTACAATCTATTCAAACAAATCTTTTCAATTATTTTTAATAAATTTTTTATCGTAAAATTACTTTTTACAAATAAATAGCGAATTAAAATTTTTTATATATATTTTTTACGATTTTCATAAACATAATTGTTGTGGTACACAACATAGCCCCCCTGTTTAAAAAAATTGAAGAGAATCGAGTAAAACTGCATATCAATCGTCTCTCCGCTGAAGACGGGTTGTGCCTGTGGCTGTGCGCACTGGAATCCAGATGAAAAATCTCCGTGGTTGGTATCCGTGGCTGCTTCTGTGATCTCCGAGCGTGGCGAAACCATTGAAAGAGAGATCTGGGGGTTGTGATGTGTTAAGTAGGTGATGCGTATTGGACTGTAATTGGACAACAACGTCTGCATTGTTATTGTTTTGGTTCGGTAATTGCAAGGTAATGGTATTTGATTTGTCTGGAACCGGTGTTTTGAACAAATCTGTTTAAAGAAAGGTTCTAACGTTGTTATGGAAATCGAAATAATCATCGATGGTGAAAGCGGGTTTCATGTTGGTCAAATGTACAATAACTTCTTTGCCATCTTTCAACACTTTGGTATTGTTTGAAAACAATTCGACAACTTTGTGAGGTCCCGTAAATGTCGGTTGGAAACCATGTGCGGTGTGGTTTTTTAACCAAAGGTATTTGGCTGCGAATAAGTTTGCAGGGAGGAAATCTTTAAAACTGTTCGGTATCGTGCAGTATTTATCGAAGTCTTGGTCTAAAAATCGCTTTCTCGAATTCATTATATCCATGTCCGAAGGTGTCGGATTGCAATCTGTGAGATCGGTTAAAAAACGTTTTGACGTGCCGTACAAAGCCTGTGTCGGTGACGTTTCGGTAGTCAGGTTTGGGGTGTTTCGCCAACCGAAAAGTATAAAAGGTATCGTGTCTACCCAACGGTTGTCTCTATCAGTTAAAATTTTTAGTGAAGTTTTGAACTTGCGGTGGAAACGCTCGATTGCTCCATTAGATTGTGTGTGATACGCGGAAGTATGAATACGAGTGGTTCCTATATTTTCGACCAATGTGTTGAACAATTCGGACTCGAACTACATGCCGTGGTCAGTAATGACATGTTTGGGTGCTCCGAAACGGCAGATTCAAGTGGATAAAAAGTTTCTGTAAATTGTTTCGCTGTCTATGCTCTTCAAAGCGACTGCTTCCGGCCATCTTGATGCGCGATCTAACATCGTTAAAATGTACTCAAAACCACGGTCATTTCGGAGAGGTTCGACTAAATCTATGTTAACCGTCTCGAAACGAGAGGTCGATGGGAAATGAAAAAATGGCGGTGTGATCTTCCTTGCGGTTTTATATTTTTGGCATTGCATATACTGAGCTACCCAACGTTTTGTGTCGCGTCGCATGCAAGGCCAAATCACGCGAGTGCGCAAGAGTTTCTAGGTGTTAGTACTTCCAGGGTGATGTAGGTTGTGTTGTGTTCCCTCCGTTTCAAGACATCTTCGTTGACCCAGAGGCCCAATCCCCTTTCCTGAGTTAAACGGCAACTCACGCTTATCTTACACCTCTTTCTACTCCCCTCGGTGATTGCTCTCTGTCTTCTTATTGCTTATGGGAACAGACGCGTCTCCTCCGCGCACATCAACAAGTTGTGTGTGCATCGGAGCGCCTTCGGGTTCAAACCGGTAGCGAGTATTGCCCGACCGGTGGTCTCAGCTTCCTGAGGGGTCAATGTTTTTATCCTTTACTAACATTATTCTAAGCTTTGGGCTTCCATTACATGTCGTGAATGAGAAGAGCCTCAAGAAAATAAGCGACGATCGAACCACGTGCCCCTATGCATTCTATGGTCGACCTGCACCATCTCCAAAAGGGTTCTCGTCACTTCTTATTTACCATTCAATTAATGTTCAGAATTTACCTATTCCCATTTAATTATAGTACGAGATATTTTATATTCGACGACATGTATCATTTGTGACTCTGCAATTCAAATTTTATTAAGTTTATTTCGTTAAGTTATCAAATATAACTCAGGGTTCTTCCTCGAAAAGTAACCCTTCCTTACTATTACTTGGTTTCAAATTCAGCCACGGAAGTCCAATAGTTATGACGATACGACTGTGACCTCCTACCCTTTTATCACCGTAACTCTCACAAAACTAGTTCTTCTGCTTTAATACTCGTCTTGAGCTCCTACGCCTTCCTTACAATTTTGAATAAACTTTTATCCGTCTAATTTTCACAATCACATATTGTAGTCCTAAAGGGGACCGTTGCTCGTTCTTTAGCGACTCTTTTCGTCACATTATAATTCCCTCGTAATTAGTGATCTTCATCTCACAAACTTGCCTCAGAATATATATTTATTCGATTTCTTCGTTTATCTTAAAAATTTATATGTTTCGTCTCATAAAATATAATATTTTATATATACAGATACCCATATATATATATATATATATATATATATATATATATACATATACACATACATGTATATATAACATTTATATATTTACATTACATTCGCTTTAATAATATATTTAATTAATTATATAAAAAAATATATATAAAACTAGCTATTTTAATTACAATTTTCATCTAAACTATTATTGGATTTGTAACTAATATTTTCAAATGCAGCTTAATTTCTCCATTGAATCTTTAAAAATGGAAATAAATAACATAATATTTATTTCATGATCAAAACTTATGATGGATCTGAAATTATTCTTCACACAACATAACTTCATATTTGGTTTAGCCTTTCAAGATAACCAGACCTTTGGCTTCCTTTACGTGCCGTTATATGAATTTTGTCATTCTTCTCCTTGAATTTTATTTTATTTTGTCGTGAATATAACAAAATATATAAAATTGATGATAAAGCAAAAACCTAAAGAGTATGACTATTTGATTTATTGTAATGCAAAATAATTTATACAAGAATAATAATTTGAATATTTGACATAATTTTTATTTTTTTTTGATTTATTGTAAGTTATTTTAAAGGATTTTTTAATCTTTTCAAAGGAACGAAGTTTATAAAAATTATAACTTAAATTTAATTCCGATAACCATCGCATATTTTCATTAGTTATAGTTGGTTTCAAATATCTTTTATTATCTCATTTAATTATTATTTTATTAATCTCAAAAAACTTACAGCTGATTATTTCTCTCTCTTTTGACTCTTCTTTATTTTATTTCATTTAGAAGGTTTATTTCAATGTAATAGTAGCTTGACGAATTAAAAAAAATTTTTAAATACATCAATTGATTTATACGAAGAACTCCTTAAAGTAAAATTTAACCCATTGTTTGGATTTCTAAATTCATAATTAGACTATCTAAATTCTAACTATTTAGTAATAATAATATTTATAATAATTAATAATAACTAGTTATCAATTCGTTGGATAATGAATTTAGTATTAAGTGTTTTGATTAATAGAAATAATTCAAACTAGTATTTAATTGCTAAAGGGATATCTATGTCCTAATCTCCAGAAAACCGGTTTCCAAATAGAAAATAGAAATGTGGATTACAAATTCTAGAAATTATTCGACAAAATCGTACCCCGGAGTAGTATAAAAAATGCTCGGATACTATCCTACCCTCGAAAAACGCTGTTTTTCGCGCCTTTTTCGAAGTTATAAAAAAATCGATATCCGACCCTCGAAAAACCCTCGAAAAACGCTGTTTTTCGCACCTTTTTCGAAGTTATATAAAAATCAATATTTTTATCGATAAAACACTATATTTTTCGAAAAAATCGCAATAATTCAATATTTTTATCGATAAAACGCATATAATATTCAAAATGTTATATTATTTATATCAAAAATGAGAACTCGAAGAAAAAAAAATAGGTACCAAAAAGCCATACCGTAGTATGGCTTGTTTTATCATTTAGAAATTAAAATTATCATATAGAAACTAAAATTATCATATAGAAACTAAAAAATAAAAATTTATAAGTTATAAGTATCAAATAATTCCTCAGTATTATATCCATGTGGAAAAGAATTTATAGTTTTTATAATATCGTCTTTTATTGTCATATCCAGAAGTCCCCTTTTTATTTGTATGTATAATATTTATTTCATGGTTTACAGATTTAATACTATAATTTTTTATATCAATAGTTTTATTATTAAATAAAACATTTATTCTATTTTCAAAATTTATCTCATCTTTTTTTACCCCTTTATTCTTATTCTTATCAATTATTTTATTTTGATTTTCTATTATTCTATAGGAGTAGTCTTTCGATTTTATAGCTAATAAATATTGAATAAATTGTCCCCTTTCCAATTCATCTTTGAATTTCCCTAAATCAGTTGGATGTACATAATCTTTTAATTTATTATTAATATTTTCTAAATTATCATAAATTTGAACAAATAATGAATCAGTGTCACTATAATGCATTTCAATGTTTCCACTTTCAAAATCCCAAATTCGATGAAGAGTATTATATGCAAAATCATACATAATCAGTTTAGATATTTCCAAAACCGTGAATCCGATGTAATTAAATTTATTGAAATAGATTTTTGATTTTTGCATTTCAAGAGCACAAAGATTTTTTGAGAAAGGATGAATGAATTTGAATTCCGGTTTTCCAACTAATTTTTTAAAATATTTCCCATTATTAACTATTTTTATGTTGCAGTGATTTCGCACATTCTCTAATGTTTTCCCATAGAATGCATTATTCAGTAATTTAAAAAAGAAATCTCCAAATGAATCTTTTTTTCTGTTTTGCTTCTTTTCGTTTTTCAATGTTAAATTCAATATATGGTTTAACCAAGGTGATTTTTCATATTTCAATTTCCTGTGTATTTTCTTTAGAATCATTCCTTGGCTCAGATAGAAATCTAATGTTCTTCCTTCAACAATATATTTTTCTTTATCGAGAAAATTCAGTGTTAATTTTTCAATTTTTGAATTTTTTAAAGGGTAAATCAGATTTCCGCTTGATGAATTTTTTGAAGGAAAAACAGATTTCTCATATTCACTCATTTCTTCCATTGGGATATTCGGTATGATTCGTTCGGGGCAAAAAGGATAATAGAATGATTTTTTTCTTTATGGAATCAGGATATTCCAAATCTACTTCATAAACATATCCATAATTACTGTTTTCTTTCGATTTATGGTATATTTTCCTTCGACACCACCTCATTTCTCCATTTGGTAAAAAATAAGTCATTGCCGCTGCATATAATGAATTCGCATCCAAATAGAATATATAACTTTCACGGAAAAATTTATTAAAATCAAAATTCTCTTTATTTTTTATCATTTTAAATTCTTCAATAATTAAATTATATTCCCAATTATCAGATTTATATATATCAAAATCAAATTTTTCCTTATCTTCACATACTAAATAATCATTATAAAACTGTCTAAAGAAATCAATTGAACTTGAAATATATTCATTAAAATTTTTATCAACATGTGGATTATTAGCTTTCGCAAATCGATTTCCTAATACCCCCTGAAAATCCACCTCTAGTTCCTTCCTCAAAAAATAATAACATATCATAAGTTTCTTCTTTAAAATATTTCAATTTTACCCCAGTAAATTTCATGCCAAACATCCATGTTAAACCAGGAGTTGAAAATCCGTAACATGGATCTATCTGAAAATAGTTCATACACATTTTTCGAAAATTCTCAAAGAAGTCAGCCAACAACATGACATCGGTTTTCATGTATTGCATCATGTAATCTTGTAAATTTCTACATTTCAAATCTTTCCAATTTTGTTTCGCTATTTCATATTCCGCTTCGGAAATATTTTTCTGTGTTAATATATCGAAGAATTCACAATGAGGAGGTAATCTCTTTTCTTTTAATTTCTTTTTAATATCTCGATAGTTATTTCCAGTTAAATAACTATAAGGAAATATTCCTTTTTTTGGAGCATAAATATGTTTTGATGAATCTAGTTCATGGGGATTTGACAAAAATAATAAATTATTTTCATTTAAAATTTTACATTCTTCTTTTTTTAATTTGCTTGTACAATTTTGTAATGAGGATCCATCACCAAATTTCCTTGCGTCTAAAAATCTTATACATCCCAATTTGAAAACTTATATAATCTTCACTAGTTTTTGGTAAAACACTTGTTTCAATATTCATCTCATTACATTTAATAAACAGATCTTTAAAAAATAAATGTGTATCGTATTTCGCTCCATTGAAAAAAAATAGTGGTATAAAATTAATTTGTTTAGCATTCAGATTACAAATATTATGTGAGGCCCCTCTATATTCCCCAGTTAAGTGATTATGATCTCTAACTTTATATTCTTCAAATTTTTCTCCACAATAATGACAAACTTCTGCATCTTGAAAATCTTCTTCCTGTTCTGGAGTCATTGCCAAAGGAATGTTTCTCTCTGCAAATATCTTAGTATATTTTTCGTTAATTTCCATTATATAATTAATATATTGTGTAATAACATCTTCCCCAATGAATTCTCGATAATAACTTTCCTCAATTTCAGGGATATCCGAATGAAAATATACCCCATTTGAAATTGCTTTCTGCCTAACATCATATTTTATTTTTTCAGTATCTTTAATCTGTGCTGGGGGAGTAACCTCATTGAAATCGATAAAATCCGTTGTTGATGTTTCCATGAATTCATTGTTAAAATTTTCTAATCTATAATTCGCACATTCAAAATCACTATAGATGACAAATGGAACCCGATTCTTGTATTCCCATTTTTCGAAAAAATAATAATCTTTTTTCGGGAATACCGCTTTCGTTGGTTTATTTTCCAAACAATTTTCTACATGTTTTCTAAATCCTGATTTTGTTGTGAAAAAACATAAACAATTCAAACATAAATCTTTTCTATGACCATTATTATCATTATTCAATAAAGTTGCTAAATTTTTACAATAAACTAAATGGGAAATTTTTCTTTTTCTAATTTTTTTAGTATATTGAATTATATTAAATCCTTTGGTATTTAAATGGGAAAGCAGAATACAACTCAATTCTCCTTTTTGATTACAATTGAAAACATTAACAAGATTATTATCATTAGTTTGTTGTTTATTGAATTGTTTAAAATCTTTTATTGTACTTGAAAATTTTATATCTTTGAATATTAAATCATAATATTCTTTATTCTGATTATAAAAATTTTTATAGTGGTAAACTTTCTCTTTATTATTTAAATTTCTAATTTCTTCCCATTTGTGGTATTGAATGAAACACCAGAGAAAGCATTTATCATCCTCATTTTTTATATTAATAATCATACGAGAATTTTTAAGATTTTTCGGTAATTCCAAATAAACCCCTGAAATGGCATTTGTATAATTCATCCGTATTAGTGTTAGACTTTCTATCCGTTTCACTGATAAATCCGAAGGTCCTTGAATATGATTTGTGATTCCCTCATTTATCTCCATATAGGATTTATCTACAAATCTTCTTAAATCCGATCTCGTTCGAATTGTTTTTATTTCAGAATTCTTGATCACTGGAGAACATTCCAGATAAGTCGCTGTATCGGGATCAATTTGAGTTTTTCTTTCATAAATAACTGAAGCAGACAATTCCAATTTATAAGGCATTTTCTTTTTCTGATTTTTTAAAATATTAATTAAATATTCCACTTCTTCTTTCCCGATAACAAATTTATTTTCCGATTCCGGAAACCGATTTATTAAATAAGAGCATTCATCATTTTCAACTATTTCAATGTTTTCATCTTCACTAATTGCTCCTCCTTGAAGATTCACGTTTCTTATATGTTGAATACTTCTATTATGAGAAACAATTCCCGATCTATTTTTAAAATGTCTTCTACAATATCGACAATATAAAGGATCATCGATATCATCATTATCACTCGAACACATAGATTCAACTTCTGTTTCCGTTTCTGTTTCCGATTGACAAGAATAATACCCATCATAATCCAAATCATCCAAATCCATTTCTTGTTCTGATTTTTTTTTATTATTTATTTTTATAAGAAAATCTTCATCATCACTTTCATCTTCAAAATTGAAATCGATATCTCCTCCAATAATATTCTGGCCAATATTATTAGATTCAGTATCTGTTTCAATCTCATCTTCATCTCCAACATCAATATTATCGGATTCAACTTCTGTTTCAACCTCCTCATCATCTTCAACATTGATATAGAAATCAAAATTAAAATCATATTTTTTTATATCAGGATTAGAGAATAACCACTCAAAATTTAAACTCTCTTCATCCCAAATATCAAATTTTCGCGATCTCTTTTTTAAACTTAACTTTTTCAAAAATTTAACCAACATTTTCTTTAAAAATATTATAGCATTTCCCAAATCGGGTGCCAAAAAGCTATTCCGAAGAATAGCTATTGGTTATTATTTTATTGCTGAAAATAAAAATATTAGATTATTTATGACCATTTAAATTTTTATTCATTTTCATCATCACAAGAGGAACTATTTGTCGGTATATATTCAGGATCAGAATTATTTTCTGTATTCGGTATATATTCATTATTATTATTATTTTCTGAATTGGAATTATTATTATTTTTAACAGCTTGATAAACTTTTTCAAAATTCGATTTTACATGATGTTTTTTACTATCCAAATGTCTCTGTTTATTTTGTATTAATCCTTTAAAATTGCATACATCACAAATAAATATTTCTTTCTCCATTTTATTTTTTTTTATTTTTATTTTTATAATTTCTCTAATAATATTCTTAATTTTTCCAAATGATCATTCGTAATTAACGTATTCGTTTTATCCTCTCTTTTTTGTCCGTCATTTAATTTTCCAATATTTATTTTACACTTTTCCAAAATATCTTTACTCATTTTTAACTCGTCATCAGTTATCAAATTATCACTCAATGC
>MQRK01218853.1:43345-54762 GCA_001938485.1 Girardia tigrina
TTTCATTCACCATTGGCTGAATAGGGTAATAGGTATTGTTCAATTTCAGCTGAATCGAGAATTCTTCAGTATCCATATGAAAACGGGAATTATTCCAGTTGTAATTTGAATCTTGTAATTTTATTCCCACGAAAATATATCTTGGTAAATAATTTAGATATGCAACATTCCAGGAGAAAACTTTCTCGGTTTCCAAAGAATACTCTACGGATATGCGTTTGAGGAAATCCACATAAATCGGTATGTCTTTAACATTTAATCGCTCTACCAATCGAGCATAATAATCGATATTCAATTCCAATTGATTCATATGCAGTTCCAGGGAATTTATCGTTAATTTTCCTTTGTTTCCTTTTTCTGAATAAAAATACTTTTATCATCAAGTTTTCGCACCATTGTGAATTCTAGAAGAATATTGTAAATAACTCGGTTATAATTTTGCAGAAATCCAAAGAGATGTTTCAGTGAGAAAGCACCTCTAAATCTATTTTTCTTAAACTGATCTTTACGAATTTCAAATCCAATATTTTGGTATCGTAGACCCGCTGGAACTTCTTTGGTATTGTTAGTACCTCCGCTCGATCCGGGAGTATCCTCTTCATCATCAATTTTTTTACTTGTAGATGGCGTTGATACCGCAGCTATTTTCTCTCCATACATCATTTCATAATGATCTGGAATAAAATCAGTTATTTCTCCGCAAGGTAAATAGTTTCGGTCTTTAGACACATATAATAACATATCCGATACAACTCCAGGATTATTTATCGATTCAACGACATAGTTACCTAATTTCAAAGACATGCATGAAAATAATTTAGGGAAGAAGTTGGTCTCCAAAACACAATCACTGTCTTTAATTTCAATATCATAAACCAGTTTAGCATTACAAATATCTATTGGATCAGTGGTTTGCGATAATTGGTAAACCAGAGTTCCGTTCTGATTCATGTATGCAGCCGATCCAGATGTTGGAGCTAGTTTTATTACATCGGATTTTTTCAAAACATGAGTAAATTCCTTATTATTATCAAGATCTAAAATTCCCAAGGGAATCATCCCTGTGGTTAATTGATTTATTGGTTTTTCAAAGCTTGTTTCCATTTTTTACATATAGAATTATTTTGTACTTAACAGGTGAGTTTGAAGAACTCCTTGCTCACTTTTCAATTTGAGTCTTTTGTAAATCCGCTTCATAGAACCGACCGAATAGTTCCTTATTATTTTTTTCAGGATTTATCAATTTATAAGTCACTGGATATTCATGATCCAAAACTTGAGAGATTTCATAAATTTCCCTGGTCCACTTCGGTTCATAACCTTTTCTAAAAGTCTGTAATTTCCGTTCCCGATTTTTATTTTGACTACCTTCAGGTTTATCTCCGCTGAATAATTTTGTTTCGAATACTCGAACTCGATCTCCGACTTTGAATTTTGGTTTCACTTTTTTCTTGGGTAATTTTTGTGGTTTTGGTTCTGGAATAGCATCATTAAACATTACATCGTGTGGAATTTGCCGGATAGAGCTATGAATTCTATTATTATAATCAGATAATATTTCTTGCATTTCCGACTCAGTGATAACTTTCTCTCCTTTCTCGGTAAATAGTTTATAGATTTCAGATTTTAATGTTCTATTAAATCTTTCAATAAAAACAGGTTTTTCCTTTACGAAATACATTTTAATATTATTCGCTTTTAGGAATTTTTTATCAAATTCTTTGTTTGTGAATTCAGCTCCCTGGTCGACCCATAAATATTTCGGAATTGGTAATTCAGTATTTCCTAATTCCGTTAAAATTGAGATGAAAGCTTGGATTATCGATTCAGATTTTTTATTGGGTAAAAACCGAAAGAAACCATAACGGGAATAAATATCTATAACTGTTAAAATATAATATTTCCAAATTTTTCTGGTTTGTCCCGCTTTAGTGATTGTTGTCGCAACGACACCATTTTCAGTATCTTCTTTAGCGTCAACAGTTATCAAGTCGGCTGACCAAATCCGATTCAGTGATTTAATATTTATTCGGAGAAAGTCTTTATTTTTTTATGTTCTTTATGTAATTCTTTACTTAATTGCTTTCTCGAAGAGGAAGAATTAAGTAAATCTCGATTCTCTCGATCTTTAGCTAATTGTTTATTCGAATTTTCCAATTCACCACCAAAAGTTATTTTACCTTTCATAATTGTTTTTATGAGAAATCTTTCGAATTTTTGGCGTAAAGTCAGATCTTGAAGTTGATTGATATCGTGAATTAAATTTATATCAGCTAAATGCCGATCTCGTAAATCTTCAGATCTGTAAGCGATATCATGTTTGTAACATGCCTGATCCAATCCGTCTACTGGTTTATTATCTTCACCGATTGGTTGATCTTGACCGTCTAATCGAATATCCAACCGAGTCAATGGCCCGCAATAATTTTTACCTGGTAAATGCAGTTCACCGTATTTTGTTTTCATAAATCCAGGAATATATTTCGCAAAATTTCCCATGGATTGTTGAACGTCGCCTCCTTTGGATACGCGCTTCGCACTATCAAAGTCGTCTCCACCTTCTTTTTTAATAATCATCACTTTTGGAAGTAATTTATTTTTTTCAAAATCAAATGTACTTCTTAATAAAAAATTTCCAATACTACCAAGCTATTTTTCTATAGACATGATATTAAAGGTATACTGTTAGATAAGGAAAGAATAATATTATTTATTTGAAAAGGAAAATCTAAGTTTTTTATTTTTATTTTTATTATTCACTTTCAAGATCCGAGCCAATATAAGGATTTTCAATTGATATTTCTTCTTCTGTAAATAAATTTTTATAAATTTTTTTTTCAGATCGATCGAAATAAATATAATTATATTTTTTCCGCTGCCAGTGGTGAATAATTTCCCGCTGATATTCGTTGATATTTTCACTATTGGGTAAGAGATCAGAGAAGATATAAGATTTATCCCGTTTACCTAATTCGAAAAAAATGAATCCAGTGGAATTATTCCGGATAGAATGCTTATCCAATCCGTAGAAAGTTTGGGAAATGTATATCGTATTACAATTATTATGGCGTCCTCTGGTGAAATACGATTTCATTATTTTCTGATCTGACAGATTCACCACGTCATCAAAAATAATGAGATTTTTTGCATCTTTTGGTAGTGAGTCGCAAGCGACGATTTGATTGGGATCCGAGGAAAATAGGACTGATATCGCTTTATCAGGATCTCTAATCAAGTATTTTGATTTATCAATATTATTAATATTATTAATAAATCTTTTATACGCATAAACGAGATATTCCGGAGGAGGAACATAATCTTTATCAGAATTATTTCCTAATTCTTTTTTTATCATTTCCAGTAACATTTTCTGTTTATCGAAAACATCACGAATTCCCATTTTTGTTAAAGATGATCCATCCTCAAAACGGAATCCACTTGAAATAACTTTCAATTCCGGTTGATCAATAGTTGTGGAATAAAATATTAGATTGTTGAAATCGAGAAATCCATCTTCTAGTAACATTTTAGTTAATAAAACATTTTTACCACATCCCGATTCACCAACTATTAGTAATCTAAAGTTCTTTTGGAATAATTTATTCTTGAATTTCGACTCGTACATTGTTAAAATATTCAGTTTTTCCTTCATTTTTAAGTTGGAAAAGTATTTTTCCAAGCTTAAAAATACGGAGGCGAAGCCGACCCCTTCATTTTTAATTTTTTGGAGAAAAAATTTTGAAAATTCAAATTATTTTAAAAGAAAATGAGTGAAACAAAGAAAAATATTTTGGTGGAAATGTGTTTAGAATGTGATTTTTACAAATCACTATTAGAAAATAAGGATTTTCTTTATAAGAAGGAAAAAGAAATTTTTATAAAAGAAAAAGAATTTTATAAAAATAAAGCGGAAGAATATAAATTATTAGCATTTCAATCTCAAACGATGCTAAAGAATAAAAACGAATCATCTGATTTTAATAGTAATAAAATTCAACAATTGGAAAATACTATAAAACTTCTAAAAGAAGAAAATTATAATCTTAATGCAAGATTAATACAAAAAGATGAAATTAATAATGAGGGGACATTTTTGAAGGATCTTAAAGAACATAATTTAGAAGAAAAAATTAGTTCTTGGAAAATTGATGATGAGAAATCTTCTTCTATTAATGAATCTGCAATTAGTGAATCAATAACATCATCGAAAAGAACTGGAAACTGGAAAGGAAGAACACCAGGAAGTAAAAATAAAAAAACTAAAATTTAGAATTTAGAATTTAGAATTTAGAATTTAGAATTTGGATTTGGAAATTTAGAATTTAGAATTTAGAATTTAGAATTTAGAATTTGGATTTGGATTTGGATTTGGATTTGGATTTGGATTTGGATTTGGGATTTGGATTTGGATTTGGGATTTTGAGAATTTATAAATTCTAATATATTTTTAAAGAAAATGACTAGTAAAAATTTTGGAAATGTTTATGAAATTAAAGAATATAAAGATAAAAATGGGGTTGAAAAATATAAATATATACCAATAACAAAAGAAAAGCTAATAGAAGAAAAGCTAATAAAAATACAAACATATAAAAATGCTATAATAAATTTAAATTATTTTATACATAAAAATGAAAAAAAATATCCTGATTGGTGGCTTATTAAAAAGAAAAAAAAAGATAGAAAAATGTTATTTAAAAATATTATTGAGCTTGAAAGTGAAGCTTATGAAATAAGCATATGTGATGATGAAAATCTTGAAGATTTTATTTAAAATAATAATTTTAATTTTTTTTCCATTCGAATATTAAAATTAGTATATCACTATCGTTTAGATAGGGATTTATTGCGAATGGATAGTGTAAAAGTACCGCGTTTTTTCAGGTATTTTACACTATATTTTATTAAAAAGTAAAGTTTTCTTAAGTTTTCCGCGGTTTAACTTATTTTTTCATTATCCTCTTCATTTGTTAAATATTTATTTGCTGAAGACGTGAACGTAAGTTCCAAAACAGATGTAAAATATTTTTTATATTTTTCTTCGAAAGGATCACGATTTTTATTCAATTCATATTTTCTATATTTTTCATCCAATACGCGGCATTGATTTTCATATTCAGTTTGTAATTTAACATTTCCTGCTTCTCCCAATTTGGATGTTGCGACGGCTAATTTTTCTTCCGTTATATTCAATTTTTCTCTCGTGTGGAGAAAATCAATTGTTATTTTCTTATTGGTTTCACCAACTATTTCCAGTGCAGAATTTAAAATTTCTATTTCACGAATATTTTTTTGACCAATATCCGAACGATCTTGAAGAGGTAATTTCATAAAATTTATTTCTTTTTCTCTGGCTAAATTCCTAGCCACGCGATCCTTCCTAGCCATTTATAAAATCGTTTTTTTATGTTCAAGTTCCATTTTTATTACTATATTTTAATCTTGTTCTTTTTCACTTTCACTTTCAGTTACAACAGATTTAAATGTTTCTTCAATTTTTCCTTTTCCGATTTCAATTTCTTTTTTCGGTTTCGGTTTCGATTTTAATTTTGGAATTGGTTTAGGATTTTCTTTTTCTTTATCCATTATTTTCTTTCCTTTTTTCGAAGCAACTGGAACACTATGACGATTCAAAGATGGAATGCCCATATCTTTTAACATTCTAGCGAATTTATACTCAGTACTTCCAATTTTTTTACAAGCATCTTTATGGTTAAATCCTAAATCTTTATACTTTTGATATTCCTCTATTTTTTTTCGTTTGCTGTATTTATATTATCAATTATTCTTAAACGAGAATATTCTCTCGCTAATCCAAAATCGAATTCCTCCATTCTTTTCATGTTCGCAACATCAGGTGAATTTTTTTTACTCATTTTTTCTTTAAAATAAAATAACATTTTGGTACCTATTTTTTTTTCTTCGAGTTCTCATTTTTGATATAAATAATATAACATTTTGAATATTATATGCGTTTTATCGATAAAAATATTGAATTATTGCGATTTTTTCGAAAAATATAGTGTTTTATCGATAAAAATATTGATTTTTATATAACTTCGAAAAAGGTGCGAAAAACAGCGTTTTTCGAGGGTTTTTCGAGGGTCGGATATCGATTTTTTTATAACTTCGAAAAAGGCGCGAAAAACAGCGTTTTTCGAGGGTAGGATAGTATCCGAGCATTTTTTATACTACTCCCCGGTCGCAAGTTATTTCTCTGAACCAAAAGGTTAAGGCAAATCACGCAAATTATATGGTGACATGAAATAAAATTATTTGGCATTATGTAAAGGTACAATATCGTTATTAAATAAATCCAATTGATTAAATTTGCTTTTATAAATAGTAGTATTTTAGATGTCTTTATATTGTGAATTTTCAGAATTAAACGATGTAATGCAAGGTTGTTTAAAGTAATTTCCTAATGTTTGATCAGATGGATTGTACTTCTCAGACTCTCGGGGATACCAAGAACAGGTCTGGAAAGAAACCGTATTAAAGTTATTCAAAAAAATGATTCGAATAATAAGTCGATGATCAATTATAAGTTCCTAGGTTTGTCATGTGGGCGATAAGACCAATGCATTCCCAATCATTAACAAAACAATTCCATTACACATTATTTACAAATTTATTTAAAATAAATCAAAAGAAACTTGATAAAATTTTTCTAGAGGGATTTATTATAATATTACTCGACATAATTTAATCAACATTCAGATAAAACTAAATTGATAAATAATTTACCAATAAATTATAATTAATAATCAATAATACCATTATTGATTATTAATAGGGACTAATCAACAATAAGTATTCAGATGAACGAAATAAATGCACACACCTAACCCAACTATCTATTATTTTTTCTTATGACTTCTCAATTAATTTTCGCAATCAATTATCATCAACTAATCATTATATTTACAGGCTTAACCTTTATATTCATATCTACATATTTACATGACGCCCTGGCTTCTACACCTCGTACTCCTTCACAACTCTTACTTCACTACGTCCTAACCCTGCGTTCTTGCTCAACACCGACTCTTTCGACTTCCCTACCTTCAAACAGCAGCTTCTTCTCATACAATTCATCGTCGCCTCATAACGACTATCAATACGGCGGGTCGTCCCTTGAACTCTCTTCATAGTTACATGAAATATCAATAATAATGATGAAATATTACTATAATAATTAAAAGAAGAAGGGATTAAATACATATATTGAAATTCATCGAATCGTGGAACAAAACGATCGTAATCAACAATTAATAATAATAAAAAAAATAAAATAAAAGATAATAAAAGGGTAGGTGTTACCTCGTTCGGGTTCCTGAAATAATAATAGCAACTGAGTTCGCGAAATAACTCCGACCGAAACGAATGTACAAAATAATAACGAAGGTAGCCGCTCAAATTAATTTGTTTTGCTTTCAAAATTGTGTTGAACTGAAATAATTTGGCGAAGTAAATCGGTCAAATATTGGTTGTCGTAAAATTCTGGAGGAATGGATAATTGCGCTTAAATTATCACCTCATGTCAGAACGCACCGGACGCCGGCACGTGCACTGTAGGCACCCGCGCTGTTTATCGCTGCGACCGGATTTGGGTAATAATTAAAGTAATTAAATCCGGCAAACCACCCTCTGATAATTGCTTATACAGGATGTGAGGGGAAAAACAATTGCAATTATCTGCAATGACTATCTGGTGGACTTGTTTGGAAAATTATTCGACGGTACTTTTAATTAATTAATTAATTAAAACTTATTATTTTTTTTACTTTTAAAAGACTCAAAAGACCGGCTGCGACTGAACAAAAGGAACGGGCCAAAACACAGGGACCCCCTCTCACGCCTGGCGTTCGGTATGCTTGAAAAAAATTTAAAAATAACGGGGATAGTCGAGTTAGACTATCCCCACAAATTTTCGCTAACGGTTTCATGCGTACTGGGCGTCGGATGAGAAGGAGGGTTTCCTTCAGGTTATTTATTCGAGCCGTGTCGTAACAGTTGTGTATATGTTCGAATGCTTCTTTTCGCAAATTATTACCTAGTATTGGCCGTAAGTGCCAGCTATACTGGTGTCACAAGCTATTCCTTCATTGTATACAATGTTTTTAAAGTGGGTGAGGTCTTCCGGTGTCGAATAGAAAGATAGAAGTCTGTCCGTTGTAAAAACAGGTTTAAAGATGATGCTACCTATGGAGCGAGACAAGCAATCGGCTACACTATTTTGTTCACCGGGTAAGTAAGTTATCGTTCAATTAAATCCTGATAAGAAAGATATTTGGAGTTGTTGCTGAGAGGAAGGATTTTTCATGGTCTTTAAGAAAATCAGCGGTTTGTGGTCAGTTTGGATGGTACAATTTCACCATTACAAGAAAGGTCTGAAATGTTTCACTGCTGACACGATTGATAAAAGTTCTCGATCGAATGTTGAATAGACTTGTTCTGCGGTACTGAATTTAACCGAAAAGAATTCTAGTGTTTGGTGTGTGCCATGAATTTCTTGATGTAGAACGGCTCCTGCTGCCGTGGTAGAAGCGTCTGTCGTGAGGAATAGATATGCGAGTATCGGAAGATTTTCTTGTTCCTTTTTGAGATTTTCGAAATCGGAGAGGAGTTTGTCGTTCCATTGTATCTTGGAGCATTTGGGACCGACGCTGATAACAGATAAGTTAGCGGTCAAACTGGATCAGTGTGGTGTATAGCGGTGACAGAAATTAACCGTCCCCAAGAAACTTCTTAATTCCGTCACAGTGATTGGTAGTGTTATGTTTTTAATAGATTGTAGACGTTCGGGCAGTGGAGTGTGTCCACTTAATCATGGCTGAACAAATCAAAAATCCAATTTCTGCAAAAATTTTTATTAGTGATTTTGTACAATCTATTCAAACAAATCTTTAAAATTATTTTTAACAAATTTTTTATCGTAAAATTACTTTTTACAAATAAATAGCGAATTAAAATTTTTTACATATATTTTTTTACGATGTTCATAAATATAATTGTTGTGGTACACAACATATTGGTTGTCTATCGTTTATTTCATTCAATAGATATGTTGTCCTCATAAATCTTAGCTTCCGCTCTTATTTCGTCCACGGAGATGTTAAGTTTGAAAACAAATCGATCCTTCAGAACTTGAAATTTTATACGCTTTTTCAAAAATTCAATCAAAATTTCTTCATCGCTGTGTTTCCTAAAATTTTCAATTGTTTTCCGAACCCTTAATTCGAATATTAACAATCTTTCATTCTCACCTTGACAAATTTGGCTTTGTTTGTTCAATTCTTCCAACAGCGGGACTTTCTTTATAAATGTTTTCTGGAACCAATTTTTGGATTCCACATCTGACATTGGTTTCTTACCCTCTTCTATTGCATTCCCCCAAAGAATATTTGCATCATCTATCAACAAATAGTTACACTTTTCAGAGAATGTTAACCCAAAAAAATCTGAGCATTGGCATATGTCTCTATACCATATTAGACCTTCTTCAGAATCCAATTCATTGTACTCCTTCATTTTCTTCTCGAGGGTTTCCTTAAAGATTGATGACAGTTCTAGATTATGAAGCCTCAAAACTTTTATTGGAACACCAGCGTGGTCGCCAGTTGAATCTCCAGGTTTCACTTCAGTATTCATTATAACAACAAGTAGAATTTATTAATTATTTACAATCTTTTTAGAATACTTAAACAAATAATAATCACAACTCACACTTTTTAAAATTTTATTTATTTCATAGCAGACACAGTCTTCCAAAGTATGTTTCCAATTTTTGCTTAAGTTTCTCTTTCTGAACAATTAGCAACACGATATGAAAATTCCGCAAAGCTCCTTTCTCTTTTTCAAAATGACAATTTATAATAGCAATTTTTTTGATTTAAATCTTTATATTTGATGATTACAAAACAATTTTTTAAATTTAGAAAAACAACCTATTGTAAATCGGAATTTAACAAATAAAATTCGGTAGTTACTAAATACTAGCTAGATAGATTCAAGTCGAAGTATAACGATAAAAACGACAACTTTTTCTAAACATATCGTAAATTGTTCATTTCTTTCAAAGAGAAAAAAAATTAATTTTCAATTTTCAAAAGTTTTCAAATAAAAAAAAACTAAAAATATAAAGAAATTTTCCTCATAATTTTTTTTCCAAATACAAATCGTTTTTTTTCTAATTTTAATAAATTACCTAAATATTTTACTATAATTTCAAATAACGAATTTGTTTTACTGCATAACAATTTCAATTCAAAATACCGAAGTCAAATAACAAAGATGAATATAACAAGTAGATTTTTTCTTCATCAAATCGATTTTCATTTCTTAATCGATCTAATTTCAGATTCCCATTCAATGAATTCAAATTCCAAGTGAGTTTTATTTTTCTGGTTTTTTTATTTTAATTTTGATAATAAATTAAATGACGATTTTTTCTTGACTCAATTATTTCGTATTGTCGCCACCGAGACGAAAACTATGTTGAATTAATTTAGTTATTGATCTCCATCGGTTTAATCGATAATCTATGGAAAAATTTAACCTAAACCGCTTATTTATCTTCATTTAAGTTGTTTAAATATTTCTTTAGTTTCGGTTTCATTAGATAAAAGATTCTGATATTTTTTAGTAAATTTTAAAAATATTTAATAAATTATTTTAATTCAAAAATATTCTTTTATTTTATTTGTTATTTCTCAAAATCGAATAATTAATAAATTATAGCAAGCGAAAAATTGACTTTCATTCCTGAATAAATATTTTAAAATCGTCCACTATTAACTGACAAAAATCAAAATAATTATCAATTAAAAAGAATTTTAAAAAATAAGAAAAAAAATATTTCTAGAATTAACTGAAAATTATTTTTGGAAAAATTATGAAACATTAACTGAAAATATTTAAAAATTTAAAGAAATAAAGGAATATTACAAATAATTAAGTATTATCAAATATTAACTGAAAAAAATAAATAAGTTAATTAAAATATTTATTATTGAATTTTTAGAAAAAAATGAAAAGAATTTATTTATCTATTTTACTTATTATCAAATTTTTAATGAAAAAAATAATTAAAAATTTTTTTAATTAACTTGAATATTTAATTAAGAAAAGGAAAAAAATATTTTTAAATTATCAAATATTACCCGAGGAAAATATTAGTAAGTTATTTAAAAATATTTTAGAATGTATTTTGCTATGAGTGCCAACTAGTTTAAGAGTATAAATCAATGAAAACATTGTAAGTCTTAATTTATATTTACTATTTAATAATTTAGAAAAATGTCCAATGAATTATTTTAATTCAATAAATATAAATAATTATTTCTAAAAATTCCTTTATTTTACTTTTTGAATATATATATATATATATATATATATATATATATATATATATT
>MQRK01218853.1:54812-64984 GCA_001938485.1 Girardia tigrina
ATATATATATATATATTCAGTTTTTATTTAATATTCGATAATTTTAAACTTTTTTTCCTGAAATGAAAATCAAATTTATCTTTAATATCTATAAATTTATTAAATATTCGATTTTGATAATTTCTTAAACAATAGATATTTTATTAGAATTGTTTTTAGAAATGAATTAAAATAATTTATTAAATATTTTAAAATTTATTAAAAAAATCAGAATCTAATTTCTAATTAGACTGAAACAAAAGATAAATTTAAGCAACCAACCAAGTCAAAAATCTTGTTTTCAAAGTCATTTTTGTATCGGAGTTTAAGATAAATGGTTGTATTACAATATCGCCACTATCGTTACTGAATAAAGTCATATTTGAAAATAAATTTGTAATTTTAAATAAAAATAAAATTAATTAAAAAATATTAAATAGTTATAATTTAATTTAATTAGATAATTGTATTTAATATTGTGTCTTTTGAAAGCTATTTTTAAGTAATTGTACATGTTCCAGATTTTTTTTATCAGCAATTATATTTTTTAGTTATGTCACTTTTTTATAAAATTATTAAAAGCGAACAATTACTTATTCAATGGCAAAAATGTTTAAAAAATTTTATTTTATGATTTGAAAGGGCTTTATTTTGTCCATTTTGAATGTTTATTAATGGGTGTTAGTATCTTATAATGATTCATAAAAATTGCTCTCGGAATGTGATTTAAAAATTTTTTGTAAAACAAAAAACTTATTTTTTGAAATAGAAGAGATTCTACTTTTATAAAAATATTATTAATCATGATGGTTCTTTAAAGAAAGAAATTGAAGTTATATTAGATATTACATTAAATATTTTTTAATTTTTATGAAATAAAATAAAACTTAATATAAAAGCGCTTGAATTCAATGAAAAAAATAATAAATTTTAAAAAGTTAAAAAAAATTTAAAAATAAATATTTATTTGTCATTGGTGGTGAACATACGGCATATTAACATTTTTTGAAATTGTTAAAAGAAAAAATGTCCGATTATAACATTAATAATAATTTGATTTATCTAACGATAATTGGATTTTTTTTAGTCTTTTAAAACGTCGTAAAAGCCTTAAATCGATTAAATTGGCGAAAATAAATCTTTTACAAAAGACGCAAAATCGTAAGAATCATTATATTGGAGATCGGTAATTAGAATGTTTAGAGATTCACGTTCCGTTAGTCCACACAGTTGAATGAATATTTTGATGATTTTTTTACTAATCGCGAATGATTTACCATTTTCAAAGTTCTATTTTAATGTTTAAAATTTTTGTTTACTTAAATTAATTAAATTAAACATTTATTGGGTGTAATTTAAAATGGATCTCTGATGAGTATTTATATAAAGTTCCGTAATCTAGAGAACTGGATAAGTCGACCGGGATATTTAACATCTTAAAATTTAAGAATAGAGAAAGAAGGGTACACATCATTTAGCCGCTGTTCATTTTGGCGCCGTAATAAATTGTATTAAAGTAACATCTTTTGTTATAACTAGGGATGTACCGGTTTCCTTTTTTAAAATCCGGCCGGTGCCGGATCATTATTAAAAATTATTAAAAATAGAAATAAAAAACCAATTAGGGCGATGTCAAATAATGAACGTTCTTCCGAGAGTTGTGATGACTCAAAATGTGATAATAAGAAAAATTCTAATACAAATTGTCTCAATGTTCTTAACAGAATATATGTTAATTGCCTAAAATTAATTTGTTAATAATAAATACCGTAATTTCCGCACTATAAGGCGGAAAAATCCAGTATTATAAGCCGTACATTGCCTGCTTTTCCCAAAAAACATTAACGTATAAGCCGCATGTACAATAGGCCGTATTATAAGCCGCACACTAAATGTAAGGATTTTAAGCCCATTTTAAATAAATCAGTTCAAAGGAAATAAACTAATAACACTAAATAATATATTCACAAAATATTTTATTAGTTTTCTAAGAAATCATTTAAATTTTCGTGATACTCAGAATTGCTATCAGTTACTGCATCTGAATCCACAGCTTGATTATTGGTCTCAATTACACCTTGTACGCCAGAACTATTAATAATGCCTGCCTTATTGAAACCGTTAATGATTGTTGAGGTTGGTATAGTGTTCCAACTTTCAAGAATCCATTTAGTTATAGTAACAAAGAAAACTCTTCGCTGTCTACCTGTTTTAGTAAAAGTATGATCTCCGGACATCATCCACTCTTCCCAAGTGTTTCTTAATTTGGCTTTAAATGATTTATTGACTGAGATATCTAGAGGTTGAACAATCTTAGTCAATCTGCCAGGGATAACCGATAAGACAGTATTGGCACGTCTCAGTAATGACTTTACAGCTTCGGTGCACGCATTGGATCACAGATAAGCATTGAGGATGATGTGTGGAAGAACCAACCTGGTCTCTTAATAAAAACTTCACCAACCCATGCTTGCATTAATTTTTCATTCATCCATCCTTTTTCATTTGCCTTTACTACAACTCCATCAGGAAATTTACCTTTAGGCAACGTTTTCCTTTTAAAAATTACCATTGTTGGTAACTTTAATCCACTCGAAGAACAAGCTAAAACAACAGTACAGGATGTTTTTTCGTTTCCCGTTGTCATAATTGGAACTGATTTAGCACCAACCTGTTCAATGGTGTGATTAGCTGGTATATCAAAAGGGATAGATACTTCATCCATATTGAAAATATTATAATGATGTATATTCTTCTCTGTAATTTTTGTTTGACAAAACTCGAGGAATATGCTGGCCTTTTCTTCAAAATCTGCAGGAAGGCGTTGGCCTAATGTCGTTTTGCACCGAATCGAAAGATTATTTTGTTTCATGAATCTGGTGCACCAAGATTGTCCCGAGAAATTCATAATTCCCAATTCTTTAGCTAGTGTCTTGACTTTGAGCCGTATAGAGACCGTTGAAATGCTTCTACCATCTGATCTCATTTCATAGACCAAATTCTTAAGATCATCTTCAAGATGTGCTCATCTTGGAGTGTTTCCACGAAAGTTCTTACGAGATTTTTTAACTTGTCTCAACTCATCTTCTTGCTTTCTCCATCTTCTGATCATTGACTCATTGACATTGAGATCTAATGCAGCTTTACGATTTCCATTTGATTGAGTTAATTTAATTGCTCTTAATTTCCACTCTGGGGTAAATGAAGATCGGTTCATGACTAAAATTGAAATAATTTATTATAGCGTAAACTAACCGTAAAATGAAAATATACCGTAAGAAATTTTGAATTATGACTTGTTTAATGAATATTTAAACAAATATTTAAATTAATTTAAAATATTTTTTTGAGCACTTAAAACATAAACGTATAAACCGCAACTCTTAAATTATGACTCATTTCAGGTTTTTAAGTGCGACTTATAGTCCAGAATTTACGGTAATATTAAAATAATAAAATGTTTTCTAAAATATAAATTTTATAAATGCATTGAAAATATGTTGATTAATTAAATCTTTAACAGTAAAAATAATCCTATCATTGACAACGACAGTGCGGACAAGAAGGAAAGCAGCGACATCGGAACTAAAAATGTTTAAATTTTTTTAATGTTTTCACTTAAAGAATTTATGAAAATTATTTTGGATGCGAGAACGATATTAGGTAGTAAAATCCAAAAAGTATTTTAGATAAGTAGACTGAAAAATTCAATTCGAATTTTGCAAATGATTTTGGAGAAATGAAATGTTCAGATATTTCAAAAGGTTTAAAGTTTGAGAAAATTGTTTATTAAATGACTTAATGAATTTTTCATTTTTTAAAGAAAATATTATTATTTTGGCCCCTCCCCGCACCTTGAAATACCTTGTAGATGTCACTGCATCCTACTATTTATACCTTGTTCTATCATTTCCATTATGAACCAGACATTTTTGTGTCTTGTTCAAATAAATTAAATTCTAAGTAGTTAATTATTAATTAATTTCCATTAGGGTAAGCGGTTTCAAATTAAATTTATTAATTCGAAAAAACACAATTATTATATTTGTTTGTTTTACAAATTTGAAAATTTTACAAAAAGAAAAAAATGAAAAATAAATTTTCAAAATAATAAATTATCATTTTAAATACTTCAAAAAAGGAAATCTTCATTCAAAAGTTTAGACAGCTGTATGGATTAACGGTAATGTAACCGAATCGATTGACAATAAATATTAATTGATTTGTTAAAGAATTATGGCGCATCGGGCAGTAATGAATTTCGAAGATATTGAAACGATTCGAAATGCAAAATGCATCAGCGAAATTGGAAATAATAATGATGATTTATCAGTTCGAACTTTAATCAATAAAACGATGCATCCGTCGGGCAAGCGCGTTCTGAAGCTGACACTTCATCACAAGTCGCCTACGGTAGAGGAAAAGCTGGAAAATTTAATTAGAAATACGCGACATTTTAAACCGAAGCTAAACAGACAAATATCGATTGTACGCTTTTTTATTTTATTCTTTCTTCTAAGACCATTTTCATTTGAAAAATTGATTGTCTTAGAAAAATCAATGATTTAATTTAATTTTAGATAAAAAGTCTCAATTTTTATTTTAAATTCCTATTTCTAATTTCAATCTATACTTAATTTTTTAATCTCATTTTTCATTGTTGACAAATGATAATTTGACGTTACCTACTATTTCATATGTATAAAACTCTTAGTACAGATTATCAACATTTGTTTTTCATCTATCACTCAGAAGTGCGAAAAATATTACTAACTTTAAATCTCTATAACTCCAAAATAAGTTCACAAATTACAAAACACTAATCAACTAGGCTGTTGTTTGAATAAATCAAAATAAAATTCATTTTAGTATTCGTTTTTAAATTACATTTTTCATGAATGTCGTCAGAAACAGGAAGTCGCGAATTAATTATTCGTTTATTTCAAGAAAATCCACAACCAAATCAGAAAATAATTGCTAGAAAGGTAAAGGTTTGTCAGAAAACAGGTCTATTAAAATCTTCAATGAGAATTTGAACGTTTTTAGAAAAATTGTTCCGGGAAAAAGAAATGACTTTTCGTGTGCACATAATGTGAAGAAAGTAAAGGCTCTGTTAGAGAGAAATCTTCGTCTATCAAATCGAAAACTGTCGGTTAAGGTAAATCGTAGCGAGAAAACAGTTCGGAAAATTACACATTATCTGGGTTTAAAAACGTATAAAGTTCGAACAGTACCAGACCGGAACGCAAATGCGCAGCAGCGAGCCAGAAAGTTGGAATCTGGTTTTCTTGCGAAGAAAAAATGTTGCATTATATTGATGAGATTTATGTGCTCTACGAGTTTTCCCAGCTACCTGAACAAGAATTTTACTCTGAAACTAAGAGAGGAGGAGTTTAAGAAAAATTTAAGAGCAAGAAAAAATCTAAATTTCCCAAAAAAATTCTTAATTGGCAGGCTATATGTGAATGCGGGGAAAAGAGTAAATGCTTTGTTACATCTGGCACAATAAATACTGAAGTCTTTGTGAAGGAGTGCTTGCAAAAGCTTTTATTACCATTCATAAGTCAGCACGGAGGTCTTACTTTATTTTGGCCGGATTTGGAATTTCGTGCCACTATGGTAAGGCAGCCAAGAAGTGGTACGAAGACAATAACGTCGATTTGGTGCAGAGGCAAACCAATCAAATTGTCCAGAGCTTCGCCCAATCGAAAGAAATTGGGCCTTGCTAGAAAGGAAATTAAAGACTACAAACAAGAGTACACAGACAATTGCAGATTTTCGGAACAAGTGGAATAATGTAGCCAAAAACGTGACAGAAACTACAATTGCAAGTCTAATGGTAGGCATTCCGGAAAAGCTCGTAGAATTTATTAAAAAAATAAATAATCTTTCTTCGCTTACTAAAATTATTTTGAATTAAACACATTTTTCAAAACAGTCGGTATTTTTTCAATCGAAAATATGGTTTTGAAGGTAGAGGATTTTGAAGTTTGTAAGATTTTTCGCACTCAGTCCTTAAGTGAAAATCAACTAATCAACTATTTTCACAATTCTTTTATTGATACACATTTTTTTTGATAAAATTTTAAGGGATAAAAAATTTAAAGATAATAAAAGAGATAAGAAAAGACCATTTACTTTTTGAAATATATACAGTCTACTCCGGCTAATACGAACACAGAAAAAATTTCCCTACATTTCCTAATATAATTTTCGCTGGCTAAACCGAAAACCGAACAACTTTATGTGAACGAGCACAATAGATACTTTTTCGAACAAATTACTTTATACCTTGTAATTTTATTCGTCTTTCCCGAACAGTACATGATTGTATAATATATATTGCGTACTTTAAGTCAATACTTATAAAGGACTTTTCAAGTCAATGAAGTAAATTCTTTTATTTCTAATAAACATGCATAAAAAATAAAAATTTAGGAGCTAAACATGCTTTCCTTTATTATTGGGATCAACCTTTGTTAGGTCTATTAGGTTAATTCGAACAGTTATTCGTATTAGGTTGTTGCAAAAGCAATAAAGGTTTTTGAACCTAAACTTTAAACAAATGTTATTCAGCACAAAATAAACTTTATTAATCGAAATAAAAACCATCAGAATCAATATATTTTTTCCAACGAAAAACAAGTTTATTGATGCCCCTAGTTTAGAACTATTGAGTTCTGGATGCTATTAAAACGTCTATGACGTCGTCTTGGTTTTTGAAGCATTTTTCCTGGAGGAAGTTGTCCAGATGCTTGAAAAAATGCTATTTGGGGTGCGAGAGACCCGGTGAGTACGGTGGATGAGGCAGAGTTTCGTAGCCAAATTCGTTTAGCTTTTTAGGGTCGGTTTTGCGATGTAAGGCCGGGCGTTGTCGTAGAGGAGAATAGGCCCCTTCATATTGACCAATCTCGGGCACATACGTCAGAGCTCGTGATGCATTTTGTCAATTTGTTGGCAGTACTTCTCTGCAGTGATCGTTTCACCCGTATTCAGAAAGCTGTAATATATGAGACCGCCTGCAGACCACAAAACAGTTACCATAACCTTCTTTTGGTGGAGATTCGGTTTCGGAAAGTGTTTAAGAGCCTCATCGCGGTCCAACTATTATGCCGATTGTCGTAGAGAATTCCCTTCTCAACACACGTCACAATCCGATCATTCTTGCTGCGCAGAAAAAGCGCGGAAGATACCTCAAAACGACGATTTTTTTGAATTTCGTTCAATTCTTGAGGCACCCATTTATCGAGCTTTTTCGACTTTCCAATTCTCTTCAAGTTCCGAGCGACGGTTGAAGGATAAATGCTAAGCTCTTCTGCAAGCGCTCAAACAGTTGGGCGTGGATCGGCTTTCACCAGCTCCTTCAATTCTTCGTTGTCAATCGTCGATGGGCGACTGTCAGGAGGCTCATCTTCCAGGCTGATATTGCCATAGCGAAAGTTTTGATACCAGTGTTGCACCGTGCATTCGTTGACACTTCCCTTGCTCCAAACTTCGTTGATGTTTCGAGCGGTTTGAGCTGCATTACACCCTAGCTTTAACTCGCAGAAGAAAATGTTGCGAAAATTACGTTTTGACATCTGCAATTACAATCGAAATTATTAACAAAAGAAACATCATAAATTTTAGACAAATATAAGAGTATAAATTAAGCTTTCGAATGACTCATAACATCCTACATGCTTTAGTCGTGTCACATTTCGGTAAATAAAAAAAATCAAAAATCTGCATTCCCTTTGCAACAACCTACTATTACTCGATTTCCGGCTAAACGTAAAATCGGCTAATCCGAACGTTTTTTGTGCATTTTGGGTGTTCGGATTAGCCGGAATAAACTTAATATGTATCTTCTAGAATGAATAATGGTATTTTTAATAATAATAAAAACAAAGTCCGTTTAAAGACCATTGGTAAGGCCATAGATCTTCATATGGTTTTGTGTTCTGGTAGTCATTGCGAACATGTCGGTTCCATTCTTTTGTTTAGAGAAATCTTAGTAGCGGTTCTCTAAGTGATATTGGATTAACTTCATTCTCTGTTTGATCAGTTTTGGTAAGCCGGTTGTTGTTTTTCCTGTAGTTTTCTTTGTTCGATTAATAGATTGAACCTTTCTCGCACTCAGAGTTGAGCACCATCCTGCCTGAAAAGATTAATTTATTCTTCGAAGATGGTGGTTTTTTGTAATAGCCATTCCACATCGATTTTCAGTCATTCTTCTACTTTATGTTTTCTTCTCCAATTGATTTCTTTGGATCTTTCCATCGTACTTTGAATGTTAGGAACACTTCTTTGAGGTCTTCCCCGACAGCTAAGGGAACATGAAATAGAAACAGTCTCTTAGCATGATGTCTAATAGATGTATCGAACTAATGATGATAGTTTCCATTCTGATTCTGTCTCTTTTATTAACATTAAGCGCTGTTCTTGTGCATGTATTGTACAGTGCTTCTAGTTTTCAAATCTGCTTTCCATTTATTCGCCAATTTTAGGTTCCATAATAAACGATTGGGAAGATGCATCTCTCAATTTTAGTTTTCTTGTTTCTGATCTCTAGGTTAAATTCGTTTTTCCATTTTATAATTTTTTATACGTTCTCTGAAATCTGAATCGCTTGTGCTTTCTGCAGAAAATTACGAACCGAAGTAGTTAAATTCCAAAAAAACCCACTCAATTTTCATGTCTTCTGAATTTTTAATTTCGTGTATACATGGTCCATTCTTTCAAATATACAAGGCTTCTGGTGGCATTTAAATTGACATATAATTTTTTTAGACTTTCAAATGAGTTTAAGATTTATTTGAAAAGAAACTCGATACGTTATTAGTAGTAAAAATTTCTATCACTTAAAAAAATTACTCAAGTTGTCGTCTGTAATGATTTTTGAAATTATTAGAGCCCTCAGATAATGGTATTTTTAGATATTGTTTGTCAGATTCTCATTATTATTTAGAACATTTTTGTAATAGGAGTGATTTTAGATAAATAAAATCTCGGGTATTAGCGTTTGTTTATTTTTTTTATTGTACCCATTCTTTTCTAATCTATTTTTTGCTCTTCTATATATCTATTTTAACAGGTTCCCAGATGTTTCCTCACATGACATTTGCTCACACGAATATTTGTTCACATGGACATTTACTCACATGGACATTTAATCACATAGACACTTACTCACATGGACATTTAATCACATGTACATTTGCTCACTTCGAAATTACTTTTATCAAACTTCTTTCCACTGAAATATTTTTCACCGTATTGATTTTTAATTAATTAATTTGCGATAAAATATGTTTTTATCGAAAATTAATAATAAGTTATTATTATTAACAAAAGTTTTTTCAATACAAATTTCTAATTAATAACTCCTTATCGAAATTAATGCAATATAATTTCTTTTCATCTATCTGATTTTAAATAATAAAAAAACATTAAAATAACTTTACAAATATTTTTTAATTTACAAAATTTACTTGTGAGTAGAAATCCAAATTTATCAAAATTCTTTTCACTGAAATTTTTTATCGTATTGATTTTTCATTAATTAATTTGCAATAAAATATGTTTTTTATCGAAAATTAATAATAACAAAAATTTTCTCAATAAAATTTTCTAATAAAAAATTCTTTTACTCAATGTCCGTGTAGCAAATGTCGATGTGAACAGTTATCAATGTGAGCAAATGTACATGTGAGGAAACGGCCATGTGAGGAAATGTCCTGTCACGATTTTAACATAATTGTTGTAAACAGAATCATGTAATACTGTAACTATTGATATATATATAATTATAATTATATTTTTTTTATAATTTTCAAATATTACGTATTTTGCATGTTTATAACTCGTTTGTGTAAGTCACTAAAGATCAAAAATAAAATTAATTTGTCTTTATTTAAGAAATTAAGACCGTTATATGATGTTATTAGGTGTACAAGTATGAAATGCGGATTTCAGAAAACGGATTGTGCACAATGCAAAAAGTAGGTCAATGGTTAGGCAATGATGTCACAATATTGAGTAATTATGTAGTGTCTCATACGTAACTCACAAATTGATAAAGTTTTTTAATACTTGTTGTATTTCTGTGTTTTAGATGTCCAAATTTATGCCAAGCAGGGAGCATTCGCGGACGGTACTATTTTTTTGTTACCATCTAAAGAAAACTGCTGCTGAATCATACCGATTACTCC